>JAQHQX010000129.1:0-18364 GCA_034694425.1 Arrhopalites sp. Gr-Col-00791
AGCAGTCAACCACATTGACCTTCCAGTCTTCAGTGTGATAACACAAACAAGAGGCGGGGCAGCTCAAGTTCGTCTTTCCACCTGCAGTCTCATATGGACAAATCAACAGATCCCTTGGCACCTCACTAATCAGCCACTTGTCATCTTCCTGTGAGTCTGCTGACCCGTTGACTTTGACCTCATACATTTCTTGATTGTGGGTTGATGCAAAACGTGTTTTTAAAACAAATCTCCTTTTCGCGACACCTGTCCTGTTTCTCGTGTCACAGTTGGGTGATCGAAATTGCTGGTTCAGGTCAAGGTCAGAGATCAAATCTATATCGGAGTTCAGGTCAATAGCCTTGTGATAGGGAAGATGGCAAAATAGTTGCTTGGAATCGTGCACTGTAAAATCATGAACATGATTGATGGTATAACCGTCCCCTTTGCAGTCAACGACGTTGCTGGGATGGAGCCAACTGAGCCGGCAATCACATTTCAAAGGATTCCCTTCAACACTTATTGCCGGACTTGATTCACTGTGCCAGGTTGCCTGAGTGTGAACTCGTTCTCCGAAAATATCAGTAGGGGTAAAAGACTCGATCAAATTGGAGGCCAAGAAGACATAAAAGAATTCTCTTGGTGTGGACGATGATGCATGAAGATTCTTGATTTTATTGAACGTTGCATCCAGAAGTATATCTCCAATTTTATTCAGGTCAATTCTTTCAATTTGGTTGCCAGAAATGTTCAAATACCTGAGTTGTGCCGGAATGAGTGAAGAATTAAATTCCCCATGAAGTTTATTTCCTTGCAATAGTATCTTATCTAGGTTTCTCAAATTCGAAAATATTCCAGAATCCAAACGGGTAATTTGGTTGTTGACGAGGGAGATGCCGTGCAGGTTGACACAAAGCTTGAATGTGTCTGGATGAAGGTAAGAAATATTATTATCATCTAGCATAATTGACCCTAGCTGGTTCATATGTTGAAAAAATGTTGCGTCCACAATTTCTATTCTGTTGCGATTAAATTCAGCTTCATCCAATTCATATAATTTGTCGAATGTTGAATGCTGTTCTTGCGGCCATTTTAGGTGGTGAATTAAATTGTCACTCATGAATAATGTAGTCAAATGGGGTGCATGAAGGATGGCGGGTGGAATAGCGGTGAATAAATTATCGCTGAGATTGAGACGTAAAAGCTGTGACGGGAAGATGGTTGGCGGCAATATTTGAATTTTATTGTTAGACAGGTCAAGATCCTGGAGACTTTCGAGTCCATTAAATGTCCACGGGTGGAGACGCGACAAATGATTGTTGGCCAACGATAAAGATGTCAACTGTCGTAGACATTCAAATGTGTGCGGGTAAATTGTGGTTATGTTTTTCCCCTCATAGGAGAAAGAATTACTGGAAACTCCGGACCAGTTCGGCGGGAACCAAACTGTGGAATTTCGGAACGAGTTCCGTGTCAACCTATTAAGATTGTGGTGGTGTGCTTGAGGTTCAAACTTTTGTAGTAATTCCACTATGGGATCAGGGACAAGTTCTCCTGAGCAATTATGATTGGCATTTTGTTCGCCCAGCAACGAATCCAGTATTGGCATTGATAGGAGATCCCAGATTTCCGCAATGGACTTCTCTTCCTCGGCCGTCATGTTGGTGTTTGTGAAATTAACCACCGCCAGTGTAGACCCAAGACAAATGGAAATTATGAGCAATTTGTTGAATAATGACACGTACCCCATTTTTATTTCCGCTTTCAAAATTCTATTCTTATTTGATTAACTTCAAGCGTCTCTGTCCTCTGATGCAATCAACCCTTAAAACCAAAAGACTAATTTTTCATTATGGTCTTTGATGACCTCCGGAGGACAAAGTAGGGGATCACTGGAAAATGTGACCACTTTAAGAATTGCTAAAGAACTCTAAAAAAACTTTCTTCAAAGTTTTCAGGCAAGTCCACACTTTACGCCCTAATTTCTATTATCGTGGCAAAGTATTTTAACAGCTTCAATCGAAATATTAAAACTTATTTCCTGAATCATAAATTTCTTTTCCAGAATGACAAATTTAACTGCTCAAAAAATTATTTGTTAAAAAAATAAAATCTGTTGCCAAAATGACTAATTTTGTTGCCGAACGGAGCAATTTCAAGAATTGAATTTTAAGAAAAATAATTTCTATTTCCGAAATGACAAATTCTATTTCGATAGAAATTGTATCTCTTCTAATATAACCTAACTAGGATCTTTTGTTAAATTCTTTGTTTTAAATTCGCAAAGATTCAGATTAAGTTAAATTTGATTTTTGATGTCCTAAAACTCGAATTAAATGAATTCGTTAATTTGTTAATTTAACTAAATCGGAATTAATTTCATAAAATTAAGTATTTTATGTAAGAAAAAAAAGTAATTGATCGTACAAAAAATATTGCCTCTGGACAATAGTTGAGCGCTGGCTATACAACTTTATATTCTACCTCGTCAAAGTTCCTGATATGTAGAGCTGCCGGAAGCTACAGGTCAATGCTCTTTCCAGACGATTGTAGTTAAGTGAAAGCATGAAAAAATAACGGTTTGATTAAAACTATCACTCCATTGCAAAGAAATCTGACTAAAAATAAGTGTCTGGAAAGTGCAAACGGTTCACTTGTAGTTATTGTTTATACCTCTTTCCTATGCATTCATATGCTAGCTGTAAACGTAGATAGGTGTTACTAAATATAACGCAAGTGTCACTTTTCTGTAGAACTGAAACAGTAATAGCCTTCAGCAAAAGTCATCAGACCCTTTGATAACACTTTGGTTCAAACGGTGTTATTTTTACAAAACGAGGCCTTTTGTCTAAATTTCGAAAGAAAGACAAGATAAATTCATAATTCTTAACGGGAACATGTGATATTAACCAGCGTGCGCTCCACTCGCCTGCAGGGCAATCACTAAGCAATTTTTTTTGTTTAAACTTTATCTAAGTACTGAAAAAATTGTAGCTGGACAAATGACGCGCCTTCACATGAATGTTAAAATTTAGGAGCAAAGAAGAAAAAAAATCTAGCCCAACTGAATGTTGGGCTAGATTTTTTTTTTAAGATTGAGTAGTTTGAATAACTCATTTCGCAAATCGGATAAATATTTCCAGAATAAAAGTATTTTAAAAACTCTAACTGGATTTTAGTTTCGGTCATTTTGATATATCGGATTACCTTAAACAACTTGAAGTTGCGACTTCACTGATCGTGTATGGGGAACCCACCATTTTATGTAACTAAATTCAGCAGGAAAAAAAACTTATAACCCATAAAAAATTAATTGGTTTAGGCCCAAAAAGAGCCCAAAGGATCAGACATACACAAATATATATTTACATAAACACAAAGAAATTAAAAATTGATTGCGAAAATCCAAATTTTGTTTGCGTTGAAACTTTTGTTGATTTTTAAACTGATGCTCGATTCAGATGCTGCATAAGTGGAAGAAAACTAAATAAATTACAGAAGAGAATTATACACTTTAGAGTCAACAAAATCATTTTCTTGGTCACTTGGGTCGTGCTTAGATTAAAATTGCAATGAATTGACAATAATTCATTAACAAAATTATTTGCATTTTTCGTCGATTTTGTGAATTTTTTGACGGGGAATGCATGTCCTTTCCAGGAAATATGACATAGCCCTAATTAAGAGACACATTTGAAGTTCAAATGTCACCGGTGCCATTAACAATTTGTTGTTCAACGAAGACCATGTGACGTATGTCGATAAAAATCAATTTTGGCAATTCGTCCGTGTTGACTCTGAGTGTCAACAACACTGAAGAAAATGCGATGCTGTTCAAAAAATTTGAAAGTTTGAAAGCATCGCCTTTGGAATCAAAATGTAGAAACGCATACATTTTAATTTTACATGCAATAAAGATCGTTTCAAAATGCTTGAATTATGTAAAATTACGAAATTCAAAAAAATTCTATTGTTGCGTAGTTTTTTTGTAGAATTGAATAAGAAATACAAACAAAACAAATAAAACGTCATGCAGATCCGGAGCGTTCATAATGAAAATAATTACATTTCAAATCACAGTTTTCATACAAATAAATTATTTGAAATATGAAACATTGTTTAATGTTTCACATTTGAATTAACAATTGAATTGAAACAAATTGCTTCAACACTTTCTCAACGTTCGTAATTTCGATGAGTTGGGTTAATTGATGTTAGACTTGCGGTTAATGATCCAAGTATAAAAAAAGTGATAGAAAATTCTACACAATATTTTGAGTGAATAAATCACCACAATACTGAATGATGAAGTCGCATTTAGCCTTGCAAGGCGTGTAAGTATTTATTCCGAGGCGAGAAGCGAAGGAAAAAATTGTTTTTCAAATGTCAAGTTTTGGACAGGAATCCTTGGGGCCGGTTGACTTTTGAATCTATGGAAAATTAGAAACTTTTTTTTTCTTCTCTCATTTTTCGTCAAAGTTTTGCAACGAATTAAACATAATTAGAAGTAGAGTTAACTGTTGTTCTTGTACTGTACATGAAGGACACCATTATAATTGTTTGTAGAAGAGAAGAAATTGAAAATAAGTCTGTTTGATTGTGTAAATGTGGTGAGAAAATTACGATTTGCCGATTTTCTATTGGACAATCTTGTCTGGCTGACGTTAAAGTACAATTAAAGTTGATTATGTTTTCTTATTTCATAAATTAATTTGATGAATTCTAAACTTTTAATTTGTCAGAAAATGGATTGTAGAAGAAGAATCAAGAGGCCTCGACTAGAATTCCAACAGGTTTTAATTTTATCAAATCTTAGTTTGAATTTGAATTACAATTTACGTAAATACAGAAATAACTACAGAATATATTAAGCACATGTTTACATCAATTGAAATGGAAATCTTTAAACATTTTACTTTTAATTTGGTTGTTTGATTTTAATTATTTTTACAGGGGAAGAGTTCCAATCATTGTGGTCATCAAAATGCAGCGGAATTGCAATTTATTCGTGGTCGGTCAGCTCTTCCTGTTATTAATTCGGTAATTACAAAAATAACAAACCAAAGTTTAAAGTTCATCAAAAGGCTAGTTCTTATGGTTAGTGAGTACTTATCAAACATAAATTGTACATCAAAATGAAAAATGTTTAATTGTAAATATATTTTTTTTGTCAAAGGAAATTTCTTGTTGTGAGGCCAAAGAGTTGACCCTAACTCGAATAAAATCATTACTTGGGAATTTGCACAGCACAAACAAAGGGCCATGGAAGCACAATAGTGAAGTCAAGACTTTCCTTGATAAAGTAATTTAAGATAAATAAGATTAGCAAATACAAATTACGTAAATTGAAGAGTAGTTTGTCGTTTCAAAATTCTCACTTTTCTTGTATATATCTGAAATTTCTGAATGAATTTTCTAAGATTGTTATTATTCAATATGGAATACGAGTGGACAAGTTAATTACAATTATGTTTGTTGCAGTTGACTCAAATAATGGGTGGTTACGACGACTATGTCAATAGTGAAGAATTCAAAGAGAAGAGGAGGTTGGAAGCAGAGGAAGACAAAATTCGTAAAGTTGCTGAGATGCAAGAAGACGAAGAACGAGCCAAAAAAGTTTTGATGGAAAAAGTCATGTTAAATCATTTAGTAAGTATTTAATTTTACAAGTCAGTTGCAATTAGACCTTTAACTCCAATATGAAATTAAAATAATATTTTAAATTTAATTTCAGATCAGTAAAGAAATCTTTCAATACCTCTCTGTAAAGGATTTGTTGAATTTATCGTTGGTCTGCAAAAGCTTTTACGAACCTTCCCGTAAAAGTCTGTCACGTGACAAAAAATGCTACATCGAAATGAACTGGATTAATTCATGTGACAAATTGAGCAAATTGACGTCACTCCTCAACACATGTAAAATAATCCCTTTCAACGGTCTTAATGTCGTCTACAGTTGTTCCCACAGTTGTTTCAATCATGGTGACAAGGCTGAACTCCACGCTGACCTTATTCTGACACACTTGACCAATATCAAATATTTAAAATTGTTAGAATGGCCTGTATTCAAGGACTGTCCTGTGTTCTACATTATTCGAAATCTTTTAACTCGTCGATCCAGGAACCTCATTGAAATATCTTTGGGAACGATCAGTCAGATTGGGAGTGAAGATTTGTCTTCAATTAATGGACTACTCGCATCTCCTCTTCCTCCTTCTCTCATACCGGGATCTTCCTCATTACCCTCACCATCCTCATCAGATACTCCTAAAGCTTCATCAAATATGATTGATATTGAAAATTTGTTTCCCAACGTCAAGAAATTGACAATTCCAAGTTCTGGACTCACAGACAACATAGCATCATTAGTAAGAGAATTTATTAGTGCTTCACCAAATCTTGAAAAAATTATTGGATGTGTCGTTCCTAAATTGACTCCACCATTGATACAAAATAAGAAGGTGGCCATTGTCAAAGAATTTCGATTTGCCTATTTGACCACAGAGGAGGTTAACATTTCTTTAAACTTTGCTCAAGCTGGTTCCAGAATCCAGAAATTAATTGTTGATTCGAGTGCCTCTCGCTTCTCAACTTCTCTTGGAACTCTTAGGGACAGTCTCCGAGCCCTTTACGAAGCAAGTCAAGATTCTCTATTAACTTTGCACATCTCTCATGCTGATCTACTCATGTTCCTTGGTCCTCTCATGCCATCCTTAACCAACACAACTGAATTGCATCTTTCGTACAATAATCAATTTGATCAACTTCAATTTCCAATTTTGGGAAAAATTAATTTCAAGTCAAAGTTCCCCAATTTGGAATCTGTGATTGTGGACAGAGCAAACACTACCAGATTCTTCAGTGATCGAAATGACCTGAGACAGTGGGCTAATCAGTCCGATTATTCTTCGACGAGTGTTAGTAGGATCAAGTTCAATGACAATCGACAGGAATTGAGTCTTGTGACTCCTTTCTCCAAGATTTTTACAAATGTCACCTATTGTCACATCAATTATCCAACAGGATTTCCAGATCTTCTTTCAAAATTGTGGACTGCTTGGCCCAACTTGATCAGTTTGACTATTCTCAAGATTTCCAATGATTTGATCTCTTCAAATTTTGATTCAGATTTTACGGGAATCTCTGTGGAAAATTGTAGGACTATGAGAGAGACTGGAAATTATGACAATTACAAACTTTTGAAAGTTAAACCAGCCATCACGGATTTAAAAAGTGGGTTGACTCAATCATTTTTAATTTGTTGCTTAGAATCAAAATTGATGAAATATTTAATTTTTTAATTTTTTTGTGGTTTAATTCTGTTGGGATTTCAGGACTCAAACTTTTACGACTTCACATTGACCATGAATCTTGGATATGTAAGGCGAATCGTCCTAGGGAACCTTTTCTGACACAAGTGACTGCCAAGTGTGCCTTTGGCCCTATGCTCCTATTGACTGTCCTCATCAGTGTCAATCAATGTCAACATCTGCCAAAAAATTCTGACTGCCGTAATTACAATTCATTTAAATTCTAAGTCTTGGTCTTGTATTTCTTTATAGTTTTCAAAATATTTTCTAATAAATAATTTTGTGTTCTCCCTCTAACAGAATTTGCTCTCAACGATATTATCAATTACGCCCATATTGTACCGGCCACTCTCAACATAATTCGGGACTGGAATTCGATATAATAATTATTTAATAATTATGAACTTTAATCGCCCTACTGATTGCTATTTGCTAATTGGGATCAAAAGTGCTACATTTAGCTAATTTTCATTTGATTTTGTTTTCAATTTTAAATGTACTGACGATAAATGTACATGTCGTGAGTTATTGCTGTTATGAAATTTCCTATTTTCTTTGTTAGAAATAGTCACAAATTATCTTGGATAATTAAAACTAGAAATGTTTTTATGCATCAAAAAAATAATCGTCATCTTTCTTTCTCATGATTATTTTCATTTTTAATTAACAGTTAGCGTACATTTACTAGAATTTGAGGAACTAGAGGTTGGAGAGGTTGTTAGATTTTCATTAGGCTTTATATTTACTACAACATTTTAAAATTTCAATTGCAAATCTTAATAAATAGTTAATTTATTTAAATTGAGACTCATAAAATATAGTGTGTACCATTTGCATTTTTATGACGAGCCCTTCAATGCCGGAGTTTTACAAGTTTTGAAGGTCACTCAATTTAATTTAATTTATTCTTTTGTTGGAAATTTTTATTAGAATTAAAATTGAGGTCAGAGACATTGCACAATTTGAACGTACAAAGGTAGATACCATTTTGACAAAAACATTTGGAACAAGGATCTGGTTGGTGTAGCGACATTTCTAATCGACAATTTCGACCTGTTTGATGTCAAACCAAAATTTCCAATTCGCTTCTAGTTGATTTTAACTGTGATAAAAGTGATTCATTCGGTTGTAGATTAATTTGAAAATTTTAGATAACTTACCCGTTGGAAAACCAGAAACTTTTACCAGAAACAAGAAGAGAAAAAGATGTAACAAGATTTGAATACTTTTGGACATGGTCGGAAAGATTTGATTTAAAATATACATATATCGAGTATATCGAGTTTCTTCCAGCTTTATATAGTGAAAATGGTACAAATGAATTGTGTCTGCGATTTTGGTCTGAGAAATGAACTGTGTAGTTTTCCAATAAATGAGGTCAAATATGACCTAGGTGGCCTGGCGACAGTTTGCACAGCTGATGACACAATTAATTATCAGTTGTACAAATTGGTTATTTAATATGTACTTAAATGGGGACTAAAAACAAGAGTTTGCTTGATTTGTCTTGTGGCCTTTTTCTGAATGAAAACGTGGATTATGAGATGGAACTCTTGTACTTTGTCTGTGTCAAGTTGCCCTTTAATTATTTCTAAGTGAGAACAGAAGAAGCGGGAATGTGGACTCTTTGAAATTCTAATATTTCTTATTATTGCGACTCTTTTACGTTTCTGTGTCGTTGCTGTTTTTCAAGTAGATTTTTTATTTTATTATTTTATTTTAGTATTATTGACAAACATGGAGGAAGACGAGTCGATCTGGTATGTTTGTAACTATTGTAAAGATGGAGAGAAAAGGACTTTTCAATTTAAAAAGCAGCTGTTGGAACACAAAAAGACTTTACATCGTGAGCAGATCAGGGAAATTATTCGAAAAAAAAGGTGAGTTAAAATATTAAGTAAAAGCTACATGAAATTATTGTTCGTTGCATTTTCAAAGGATTCTCATATATTAGTTTGTCATTATCAAAAAGCGAGTAAAGAACTTTATTTTCTAGTATGTAGGTTACTTACCTATTTAATATGTAAACTATTTACTTTTTGCAAGTTAATTCTTTGACGTACATGTTGTGGTTTTTCCAGAGATCGAATTAATAGTCAATCCCAAGACATACATGTGGATAATGAAACTCACGATCAGAATAATCGTATTAATGTCATTTGTCATGGCATAGAAGTTTCCACGTCAAAAGTATCAAGATTACAAGATTTTGATAGAAACGAGAAGGTGAGTAAATAACAGTTTGTAGATAAATTATGTACTGTTTGGAATATCACTAGACCTTTGTTAACACCAAATGACAAAATATTGTTTTAAAAAGTTAAGCTTATATTGAATATTTTTACTACAATAAGGAAAAGTAGGTTTTAAACTAAAATAAATGATTTTATTTGTCCTCATGTGACATTCAGTTCTATTATTATCAAAGATATATTTATTTAAATAATGCCATGTCGCTTAACGGATACTTGAATGATGCAAGAAATTGTAATTTTTAAATAAAAATTACAATTTCTTTCATCATTCAAGTATCCGTTAAGCGACATGGCATTATTTGAATTTAACCTTGAATGGAAGATGATAAAATCTCAAATATATTTATTTATCACGAATACTCACTATACTCTGTAAAGTTTGGATGACTTTATAAGTTATATAAACTAAATTGTCTGTTTTGTCATGTTTTGTATATATTTTATTATTATTATTTAGAGTATGAACTTGGAACAGACAGAACCTGCTTTTACATCCAATTCAGTTCCTTCTAGTCAACCCATCAAAGAAATTGAATCACCTACAAAAGTGAGAACTCGGTTAATTCATCAACGCTTTTCCTCCATCGATTCGAATTCTACTGAGATCCTACAGCATTCAGTTTCTCCTCTTCAAGCATTTGAAGAACCAGAGGTAAATAATATATAATAATGAAAATTGTATGACAACACAAAAGCTAATGCATACAACTTTTTAAAAGGAATTATTTAAATAATTTTTGGTCATTCTTGCTTTTCAAAATACAGACACCAGAAACTATAATCCAAGATGAGCAGATGACAGATGGAGAAGAAAATAAGAGTTGTTCTGAAAATAATTTTTATTGTAATAAATGTGAGCAACATTTTGTGGACGTGAACCAATATCAAACTCACTTCATTCTGTGTCAAGGTCAATATCAAGGTCAAGACTTGCATTTAAACATCGTTAATGACATAAAATCAGATTTTGATCCTCAAGATAATTGTCAGTCAACAACTCCCTCCAAAGAACAAGTACCGTATGAAGACTTTGAAATCATGATGATTGACATTATTCCATTGCAACTTGATTCACTTGATACTGTCACGTACACTTGTATTAAAGATCCTGAAACACAATTAGAAGAATATATTCCAATTCCTTCAAGAAAGATACAAAATATACCAACAAGTTCAGATGAACAAGAAAATTGTCAAGAATCTCTACCTCTACCTCCCATGGTTCAGCGAGTGTACCCGAGACCTCCACTATCTTACCTTCATTGTGCAGCACTCGCTCTAAATAATTCAAAAACTGGATATCTGACAATGCCTTCAATATACAAATTCATGTGCCTTCATTTTCCGTTTTATACATATGATTCTGGTCGTATCAAAAATTGTTTGAATTTTGCTCTGGGTACAACTCAACATTTCAAAAAGTTTGGTAAAACCATTCAGTTAACTAAAGGAAGAATATGTAAAAGAGGATTGAATTTGTGGGGCCTCAATCCAACAACTGCAAATAGTGTGAATATTAATCTTCAAAAGAGTATAGACAAGACAATGGTGAATCTACTCAATGCTATGGCTTATCCCCAAGATTTACAATTAATGAGAAATGGACAGTTGAATCAGGATTGGGATACTGAATTTAATAATGTCATTGTCCAATTGGATCAACCAACTGAACAAACACCCCTGCTGGTCAATAATGAAGCGTCAAATGTACCTAAAGTCAATCGCATTTGGAAAACAAAATCTGTTCCTCCACCTCCGCCCAACACTATTCCAATTTCATTGAACGATGTTGGTGGTCAACCATCCCTCTATTTAATTCCTACGAATGCAACCAATATCGTAATTCCATCTTCAAGAATAATTATTCCAATCAAGTTGAATACTGGTGAAAAATCTACAAATTTAATCACGATTCCACAACAAGTTCAAGTTGAACAGCCACTTCCAACGATTGTCAACTTTAGACTTTTGCCGACTACAACCAATCCCTGTGATACTGTTCTCACTGGAAGTATTACTTATTACTGAGTCAGTAAATGCCGACTGAGTATTTATTAATTTTTACTTGACAATAAGAATTAATTGCAATTTGAAATTGTAATTCAAGTGGATATGAGGCTTCGTAGTGATATGACAGTTTAAACATTGTACGCGTCTATATTTGTTTTATTTGTCAGTCCCATGTAAATATCTTACTAGAAAAAAGTATTTTCATCCAATAGGATGTTCAAAGGTGAAAGAGCCTCAACCATTTTAATGCACTTTTATAAGGTGCTTATGTGTTCATTATGTATTGACCTAAGTTTATTAATCAAGGTGTTCTGTTTACATGAAGTGTAGTTTTTAAACATAATTAAGTATAAATACCCTTTATCAAGATGCTCACACGATTGAACATTTTCCTCCTTTGTTATGGTGCCTACTGCCTAGAGTATTGAATGTTTTTCCACTGTTAAGAATATTTCGAATGATCAAAATGACATTAGTGTACCAATTGCACTATTATTACAAATTTTAAATTACATTTGAAATGACAAGTTGATGAATTATCATGTTGATGTTGATAAATAAATGTTTCAACATGTTTCATGTTTTGTTGTGAAAATCTGTTTCACTGTTATTTCTTTTCTTTAACTCTTTAAAATTTCTTGATTAAATGTAGATACATTTAATATTTAAATTAGTGACAAGAACGAAATTCACACTTTTCTCTTTGCCCCGAACCTGGAGAAAAAATCTGAGCTGCTCGGAAATAGCTAAAAATCGCTTGTCAGATTCTGTCTGAAAATATTTGATGAAACAAATCTTGCTGTTCCCCGCTGTTAATTTTTTTGTGTTTTTTGAGGGTCTTTTGGGTATCAGACGGATGGACAGATGAGAAAACATTTCGGTTATCCAATGACACCACTTACCATTTACCGATATGAATGTTGATTGGTGCCTGTAGGTGAAATAAGAAATAACTCACTTGTGGAACCCAAAATTAGAACTTAAAACACCCCAAGCGTCATTAAACAAATACTTAAAAAGTTTTACTAATTTCCACTAGGAGAGGGCCTACAAGTGAACCCATAAATTGGAGTTTTACTACAAGAAAAAGTCAATATTTTTGTTTTTGTTTGTTTTGTATTTTGATCACGCATTGACCATGAGACTATCAATTAAATTCACACAATCAATTCATGAACATTATTGGTTCATCATTTTGACCAACTAATTTCATCATCTATTGAATGGGCAATTACGACATTAATTATATAAGGACATAATTTGTGATTAGTGGGTTGAATTAGTTGACATCCAAAATTCCAATTTCAAGATATTCACAAAAGTGATAAATGTGATATGACTCCATTATCAAAATGTTGTTGCGGTTATCATCATATCACATTCCGTAGTCGGACAGGTGGGAATTGATTCTCAGTACCTACTACGTAAATTGGTAAGCAGCTGAAGTGTACAATACAATGAATTGTATTGTATTGTTTTTTTGTGGGTAATTCTGAATCACTGACGTCACTCAATTCTCTTTTGCTCTTGTTCTCATGAGGTTTTCCTGGCCAAGTCCCATCCATCTTGGATGTTTGCACTGGAGATTCAAAAATGAAATTAATTTCCGGTCCCCATATCTCGCAATTTTAAAACTCATCGACCACCCTCCTACCTCCTAACCTAGGAGTCCTGTGCCAACACCAACGTCAACTCACTCAATAGTGTGGAGTTGTATCAACTTGTTGCCTTTTGGTTGCAAAGGGGAAAATATGAAGATAATAATGGAGGCCCATCATCATGATGAAATTTTATTGAATGAAGGTCTCGTCTCCAAAATCCAAAAAATAACAACACAATAGATTGAGCACAGGAGGCATTCTCATCCTAAATACTAAATGGTAAGTGAATTTCCTACCCTGACGTTTCAATGGACGTTCAAGGTGACTAGACTAGAGACGAGCAGGTCAATTACTGGACTTGATGATGAATATTGAGTTTATCAATGGTCCCATGACTTCCATGATGGAAATTCTATCCAGATTAGATTAGACAATTACAACTCTCAACCTCGAAAATGAGAATCATCAAATATGACTACGAGGTGAAAATTTGCTTACATCAACAATTAAATTTGTAATCTCAATCAAAGTTAATTAAAATTGTTGGTCTTTGAACTTTGTTGAATAAAATGCTGATTGTACAAAGTCTAAGGTGAGTGAGAACTCACAAAGTCATTTCAAATGTAGGCAAATGGAATTTCATAGAAGTACACTTTTATGCCGATTCTTAAAATTAAAACCCAATTCCAATTCCCATGTCAAAAAAAGTTTTGTTTAAAATATTCCATCTGGCTTTTGAAGAATTTGGGATTCATCATCACAATCGGAAAATCCCAATTTTTTTGCTTTCAGACTTAAGCAAACAACATTTTATTTAGACCAATTCTCTGAAAGGGATGACTCAGGGAATGTTGATAAAAGGGATTTGTGGATGAACAAGACTTGAATAAAAGAATGAACCTGACTCAGAACTATTTTCATAACGAGAGGGAATTTGAATGGGTAGAAAAACAAGAGATTTTTAGAAATGGTTATTTATTTGAGAATTAAAAGATTCAATTGTACAATTTGTTTTTCTGTTCTAATCTCAACTGACCATCGCATATCAGGTTCACATCCATATCGGCCAGAATGAAAACTCAGGTCTGGGTCTGGGTCTGAAGTAGAGGTGGGCAAAATAAATCAGAAAAATTCCAGTTCATTTTGGTTTACACCCTTTAATTGGTTTGAAAAATCACAAGAAACAAAATGAATGGAAAAAATCTCATGATTACAAATCCTTTGTTGTATCTAATTGAAGAACAACCGTTTGGTCATGAAGGTTAAAATAATGACATGAAACCATTGAAAAATTGAACCGCTTGACTGGTCGCTTATTAGTTTCTACTGTCATCCCATACGGCCATTCCACTACAAAGCCCCTGGTTGTAAAATCTTCTGACAATATTCTTGTCATTTAGGTCTTGTACTAGACTGTACCAATTAAAGTTGTCATTTCAAATTATAATCCATGTCCTACTAACAAAAGAGTGTGTTAATTGGCTTTTTAAAATCAATACAGTCTGTCATCGACTTTGTTCTTTAATTTCACCTAATTTGCAAAACTACTTGACTTGGCCTCATTTTGCCCGCATTTGCTTCTGATTGTGCTCGCGCTGTAGCTGTACAGCTACGAGAGGATTTGACCAACATAATTAAAGTTGAAATTTTGTACTGATCAAAATGGGGACAGTCAACCGATAAGACTCATCTCCTTTCTCATTTCGAATCAAAGTTCTAAACTGACACATAAATGGAGACCACCTGAAATAAATAAAGGAGATAAATCGAGTTGACTGTCGATCAAAATTTCATTTCCTATCATATTGTATAACGGAATTTAAATTGTCAATCAGCATGTGATTGTCAAGCATATTTAAGCCTTCATCGTAATCACAATCACTATCAAAATCATAAACAGTTATGTTCATACAATAAAAACAGTCAAGTGCTTGGTTTAGTGGGAGTGAATATAAAATCCTGTTCAATCCATTTAATTCATTCATCAATTCTTCTCCTTTAATTCCCTTCCTCCATTTTAATTTTAATTTAATTTAAATTCAGAGAAAAATACTCTCGCCCTCACACGTCACTGTTCATCAATCTCATTTTTCTTTTGTCCGAGTTAGTCATCCTCCATCAACATAATAATTAGTCAGCTCCCCACATAAAATTCGGTGCGCCTTGATCACAATTAGTGAACAGACAGACGTCATTAAACGTCATCAATTGAGATCAGTATAAGTGTTCAGATTTGATCAATAGGTTCAGTCAGTATTTAAATTTTTTTATTGCATCAACATTTTTAATTGCAATTAATTTCAAAGTCACCAGATGTAGTCCACAGTGCAAGTTGTTTAGTCAACTAGGAATTTAATTACAATTAATTAAGTTAATACCCCGATTTAAATTCGAATTTACAAAATTTTCAAAATGGCCTCTGCGAATCAACAAAAGTGACCAAAATCCTAAATAAAATTTTGAAGTGCTTCAAAATTTGAACAGTGTAGTTGAACATCAAATTAGCTGGTTAAGAATTCAAGATGGCTGATACGACGACGACATTTTTCTCATCGTCAACTTTCATGTTCGACTTGGATGGGTTTCAACATGATGTCCTCTGGATTGTTATTGTGGGCTTTTTGGTCGCCGTGGTGCTGTCCATGGCTGTTGGTCAGTTTAAAATTATTTTGAATTTTGATGATTTAACTTGTTTTGGCTATAAATATGGACGTGACTTTTTATTGAAGCGAAGCTCCCTATTGAATTCATTTTTTCGTTCTTTTGACCGTCATAACTTTTCTCACTTTGCTCTGAACTTGGAATTGGAAAAAAGATCTCGATCAAGTCTCCAAAACTGAAAACAGCCTTGGATCGAACTTGAAAAAACGTTTCACATCGATTTGGAAACAACTCAGACATTAGCTAGTTCTAGTAAGTGCCTTAGAAGTACTATCTAAGGTACATTTGCATTTCTGAGACAGTTTAGAAGCACCAACTAAACTACGTAGACCACTTGGAAACAGCTAAAAATCGCTTTTCTAGATTCGATTCAATTTCTAAGGCAGACTTGGATTGTACTTAGAAACAAACTCTGATCTACTCGGAAGCAGCTAAAAATCTTTGTTCAGATCTGAAAGTATTTGCTGAAACAGAAATCTCGTTGTGGCCCGTTGCTAATTCTTTGCCTTTTTTATGTTCTTTTGAATGTCAGATTGACGGACAAATTAAGAAACATTTCTAGTAGAAATTTTCTACTGCTTCGCTTCCGGTCCGCAGTATACAATTGGGGACTGAAAGCGTCACGAAGTGACAATTCTAACATTTTTTGACCACAAAATTAATCATTTTGACCATAAAAATTACTCACTTTGGTAATACTCATTTTGACAATAGAATTACTCATGTTGGCCATATGACTCATTTGGTAACAGAAAATTCCACACTGGCTCCTGCGGTCTCTGTGGGAGTCGTAGGTGCTTTCGAAGTTCTTCAAAAGCTCACTTCGCTCACGACTTCAGTCGAACAAAACTCAATTCACATAATCAGTCAATAAAACCAAACCGGGGGTGGGTGGAATCTTTCGATGTGGAATTCTTCTAGAATCATTGACAATGTATTTTTTTGTGGACAAAAAAAGTGGATAAAATGGACAATTTTGAGGGCAAAATAAGTGACATCCATCAAAATAACTTTCTTCAATTGATCCCTGTGCCCAGCTAACCAGCTAACACGTGTCAAGTCATTAAAGCGAATGAAAAAATGAATTGTTCAGCAATTGTAATAATATATTGTTTGATCTTCTGTATTCTTATGTAGCTAAAATCCAATATCTGCTTATGCTAATACAATTAAATAATCTATGCATAAAACACATATACAAGATTGAGTCATAAAATTATAAAAACTATTGTAGGTTATTTATTCGGTTGATTAAACTGTAAGCCCGCAATATAATAACTCACTCGTAATTCTACGAGGTTGTACTACTCTCTATCCTGAGAGGATTTGAACTACAATAATCAATTTTAGGCCTTATTATACTAAACTTTATACACAGATCAAAAATAATAGTCAAATAACAAGGCTTCTCCCTTGTCTTCAACGTTTAATTCTGAGAGAGCTGTTCTCTTGTCTGTGAACCAAAACTCAATTATCTCAACAAAGGATTTGTCAATCCTTATATACATGAAGTTGACGGAAGATAATTCCTTTTTCACGCGTGAGAGTCGTTCACTCTCAGAGGTTTACATAATCTTATGCATAACTCCGCGTAACAAATAACTCTGCCAGCACATTTTAAAATATGCAAATCTAGAATAGTTGTGGCAAAATATTCCAATCCTGGAATATTATGACAAAATATTCCAATAGAATATTCGTACATGCAAGAGACGTCCCACTCATTTATAAATAATTATTTTCCAAGTTGTTTTCCAACAAAATTCCAGCAAATAAAAGTCAAAAATAATTTTAGTTTTACTCTTCGAAGACTTTTTTTCTTACACTCTTCAATGCAATTAACGTTTTCTCTATAAAAATACATTTAAATTTAAATTTCGTAAACAACATAATTTCAGTTCTTGCTTTCAAAGAATTATGCAAATGAATAATTGTACAATTACATGCATAAATCTATTTATCTTGGGCATTTCATTTTGACAACGTAATGATGTCATCCAGATGAAATACCAAGTACTTACAAAATATAATACTCAAATTTTTACTATCTAGAAATATGATGGCATTTGATCTTATGTTGGCTGAATTCCGTTGATTTATTTCTTTTGTACACCTTCTTTCCATCAACAATCTCGAACTTTGGGGGTTGATTTACAAAAACTTTCTTCTTTTCCACAAATTTTTTGAATGTTCCATATTTGTGTCTTTTTCTTTTTGGAATGAGTGGTTTTGAATCAAAATGAATCTCATCATTTTCGCTGGACTCCACTTCAAGTCTCTTTGATGAGGTCTGTGGATTCTTTTTTGATGACCGAAGAGTTTTTTTGATAGTCTGAAACATATTGAATAATATTACAATGATGAAACTCTTATCTTTTATTCTGCGAAATAAAAGGAATTAATTGCCCAATAACAATTTTTCACTAACGACCCGTTTTACTTGTCAAAATAATATCTAATTATTTAATTAGCGGGGTAGTCAACATTCTTCGCGAATGCGACCCAATTTAACACGTTAATAAAGTCAGAAATTGAAATTGAAAATTGAA
>JAQHQX010000130.1:0-18345 GCA_034694425.1 Arrhopalites sp. Gr-Col-00791
GAAAAAAGCCTATCCAGAAGTTGTAAAACCTGGCACAAACGATTGGGAAATGTGGCACCGTGTCTTAATTTGATTTTAATTGTATATTACAATAGACATTTGTTTGAAATGCCAACTAATTCGCTCACTCCGTCTCCCTGCACTTGAAACATGGGCAGTTTCCTAGTATTATTTGAGAGAGTGCTGAGGTTTTTTTAAAAAACATTTAACTGACTTTCGACTGAATTGGATCTCCATACTGATGTTATAGTTACACTTTTCAAAAAAGACAAGTTGGACGAATAACAAAAAGTGGGTCGATGTAACTCCAAATGAAAGGATTGAGATTTCGTAAAGGAAGAAAAGGGCCAATATCCAACCACTTCTGAATTCCTGTGAGGTCATAGAGTAGTAGAGATGCTTGGCAGTGGGATCATAGAGGTAGACACTAGAGAGTAAAATTGTCCCTAACAGCATCCCTAATGCAAGTACCATCAAGAAAAGTTCTTGCAAACTTTTTGGTGTCCACGATGAATCTGAAAAGTACAATCCATCAGAAACAAAAAATAAATCCAACAAAAAATAAATGAAATCACTAACTGACTCATTATTTTGTCAAGTGAAAAGAGAAAATTAAGTCAACAACCAAATTGCAGATAGTAAAATGCCAATTTCACCAAGGATAATGATATTTTCAAATGGCACATGCTTATTTAACCTGCTTTAGGCACATCGTCCTCACGTCCATTATCCTCAAAGAGGTGGTTGAACATCTGAACTGTATCCCTGGGTGACCGAATGAACATCTCGTACAACAAAATGGATCCGAAGGTACACCCAGCCCACCAACAAAAATGGATCATGATTTGTGTTGGTTCTATCTCGGCCACAAAAAGTGTTTGTTGTACTAATCGACCACTACAATGCAGAGTGTAGAGTACAAAGTTGATATATAAGAATTTCCAAATGATCCATCTCATCCTTGATGTTTGTACGCTCATGCAGAGACGGTCATCTTGTTTGGTGGAAAATTGGACAGGAATTGTGTTCAGATTTGAGTAGAGATGGAAGGCCCAAATATTAAGAATTAAATGTTCTTTTTTAATCATCTCAACTGTTTTTACTTGTTCCATTCAATTTAACAGTCAAAACTTTTGTACTGTGACAACTTTACCCTTCTGGACTGCGACTACATTAGTCACAATAAGGAAGTGATTTAACTGAACTTTAGAAGTACACGAAGTTTACTTCCTGAAAATTATTCCAATTGACGTTAACAATTGTTGTCATATCACAAGGAGATTAAGTAAATTAGTCAGAGTGTCTTTTGTACGATAATGATGGACATTAAAAAATCGATGTGGAATGATTCTTATGTGTGCGATAAATAAAATGAGAGTAGTTAACTCTAATCGTTAAACGTTTGGAGACCAGTTGAAATTCATAAACCGGCAAAATTCAAACAAAATCCTGTATCACATGACACTAGAAGCATCTAGGTAATTTTACTCAACTTTGAGAATGAATTAAGAGGCACAACGTGAACCTTAGCTCTAGCATTTCTTTGTAGAAAATGACCAGATCAGTTCCATGAGGCAGCAATTTACATCTTGATATGCTTATAGGGAAAGTTTTCTACTCATTTTGCAATGTAAAATGCAGCGATTTTTAGCAGCTTCGAAAAAGCTTAAAATTAGTTTTAGGCACGATTTTGGAAACTGGATCCAGCTCGGAACAGCGATTTTTAGATGCTTTAAAGCTGCTCAGAGTTTTTATCCAAGTTCAGGACGAAATGAGAAAAATGCGCTTGGATTGACGGACAAACGGAAGGAAAAACGATTTCAATAATGAACTTCGCTTTTCTGAAAAAGTAGATTCCACTGAAAATTTTGTTTACTTCAAAAATTTATAGTTGTCATTTATATTGAGATTCGATAAATCATTGATTATATCCTCAATTGATTTAGCATAATTGAGAATTTTGCCATCATTTTCTGTCTTATCTAAAATAACTTCCAGATGGTTTGTGATTAATGTAAATTGTCTGCCATTCTTTCAGTCGGCGACTGAGTCGCTGTGTATCAAATTCAATATATCAATTTCACATTCGTATGGCTTTCCAGGAGTCGGTTTTAAACGACTCAATTCGTGTGGGACGAAGAACCGACTTGTCTCTAATTTAATGAGTCCAGTATCGAAGACGCGTCTGCGAGTTGAGTTAGGGAGAAAAGAGACAAAGTTGTTTACGTCATGCACATATCGCGAGTCAACCGATTCAAACGAGTCAACTCTCAGGTTGACTCGTTTCCAACCGATTTGTGGATAGCATTATTCTTTAACATTGGCCAAGGCTATCGACTTGATGATTTCATTGCCTTAATCTTAATCAATGTAATGACATGACATCAAAACAGGTATTTGAACATACGCTTGATAAGGCAGGAAATTGTGGGAAATTTCTCAATTATGCTAAATCAATTGAGGATTTAATGGATAATTGGTCAATTACTTTCTGGTTGGAATCACCCCA
This sequence comes from Arrhopalites sp. Gr-Col-00791, assembly GCA_034694425.1. Classification (NCBI taxonomy): domain Eukaryota; kingdom Metazoa; phylum Arthropoda; class Collembola; order Symphypleona; family Arrhopalitidae; genus Arrhopalites; species Arrhopalites sp. Gr-Col-00791. Next base: position 2,510 of record JAQHQX010000130.1, read on the forward strand.
GTTTTGTTTTCTTTCCAGGAAAACGGGAAATTGCGTAGAAAAAATGAAAATTGTGCCGAATGGGTTTTAGATAAACCCTATTTGGTCACCAAAACTATGTTAAAATTTTTAATCAGTCACGGCTTAGCTGAAATTTTTTGTTGGCGGCGGCGACGGCGGCTAAAATTTTGAAAATATCCCAGCCGGCGGCGCCGGAGTTTAGTTGCAAGAAAAAAACGGATGTTTGAAATGTGTGTTTTTGATGAAAAAATGAGAAACTTGGCAGAAATAATCACAACTCGATTTTATAGTCCACCTTTTGGATGATGAAAATTTTGACTTGTGGACGTCTGTACATAAATTTAATTGAATGGCTGAGAGGACAGGTTCAAACTCCTCATATTTCTGAGGTTGCAGGTTGTCGCAGCCAATTTTAGTGTAAAAATGATCCAAATCGGTCACAGTACAATTTGCTCTAGCTTGGAAGCCATTGACACTCACATACGACAACATTTTCATATTCCCCATATCCTCTAATACAATTGACTGTTTTCAAAAATTCTTTGATGATTTTAGACATCTAAAACTCGATCAAAATGTTGGGGGACGATAGTTAAACTGTTTTAGTGTCATTTATCCAAATATTCGCAACTTGATATTTTTCTGAAAATTCCCTTTTTTCTTACTTTGGTTCTTGTGTGTTACGAATGAGGTTTTAACAGGTCCTCCCATTTTGAGAGAAACACATCAGAGTTTTCCAACGAGTAGATGTTTTTCTAAGAGATGTATCTAAATGTGTAGCAGAACTTTCATAGTGTATACTCGACTTGGCTCAAGTGTTCAACGTAGAGCCACCAGAATAGAAACAATTTTGCTAGTGACAAAATCCAGAAAATTCAATGTGGACATTCGTTCAAAATTATGGAATCCTCCCACACTAACCCCGATGTTCGGAACAGATTTGATAGTTTTCTCGAAATTCCAACGTGCCGTAGGACTCATTAGAAACTGGTTAGTGAGAAGTATTTCATGTTTGCTCTGTTTCATGAGTTCCGGAATAGCGAAGGCTTTGTCATACAAGATGATGTAGACGGCAACCCAGATTACGGCAATACCCAGAAGGAAGATGGAAATGATGGGATGCCCATGGATTAAACGCAATCCAAATGGAATGTTGTATGTGACTACACTGATACAACATATCTTCATGAGGAACGTCATTCTTCGGCAAACACAATTAAACAGAATCATATGCAGCTGGATTCGCTTGCAATAGTCACACAAGTTGGATATCTGCTGCAACGTTGGAGCAATTTGCTGTTTCTGCTGAAATCTGAAATTAAATTAAAAAATTTAGCTGGTAAATTTTGAAGCATGCTTTATTACACATTCGATTGGTTTATATTATTTGAGAGAGTGCTAAGGTTCTTTTAAAGAAACTTTAACTGACTTTCGACTGAATTGGATGTCTCTACTGAGGTTATAGTTACATTTTTCAAAAAAGACAAGTTGGACGAATATCACAAAGTGGCCCGATACAACTCCAAATGAAAGCATTAAGATTTCGTAAAGGAAGAACAGCGTCAATATCCAACCATTTCTAAATTGTGGTGAAATCATGGAGTAGTAGAGATGCTTGGCAGTGGGATCATAGAGGTAGACACTAGAGATTAAAATGAATGCGAATAACATCCCCAATGCAAGTACCATCAAGAAAAGTTCTTGTAAACTTTTTGGTGTCCACGATGAGTCTGAAAAATACAATCCACCAGATAAAATACAAAAAAGAAAACAAAATCACTAACTGACTCATTATTTTGACAAGCGAAAGGAGAAAATTGAGTCAGCAACCAAATTGCAAATAGTAAAATGTTAATTTCGTCAAGGATGTTGATATTTTCAAACAGCAAACTCTGATTTAACCTTCTTTTGGTACATTGTTCTCATGTCCATTATCCTCAAAGAGATCGTTGAACATCTGAACTGTTTCCCAGGGTGATCGAATGAATATGTCGTAAAACACAATGAATCCGAAGATACATCCAGTCCACCAACAAAGATGGATCACGATTTGTGTTGGTTTTATCTCGATCACAAAAATTGTTTGTTGTACTAATCGAAAACTACAATGCAGAGTGTAGAGTACCAAGTTGATATATAACAATTTCCAAATGATCCGTCTGATCCTTGATGCTTGTACGCTCATGCAGAGACGGTCATCTTGTTTGGTGGAAAATTGGACAGGAATGATGTTAAGGTTTGAGTAGAAATGGAAGGCCCAAATATTAAGAATTAATTGTTCTTTTTTAATCATCTCAACTGTTTTTACTTGTTCCATTCAATTTAACAGTCAAAACTTTTGTACTGTGACAACTTTACCCATCTGGACTCCAACTACATTATTCACAATAAAGAAGTGATTTAACTTTTGACATTTAGAAATAAACGAGGCTCACTTACTGAAAATTATTCCAATTGATGGTAACTATTGTCATATCACAAAGAGATAAGGAAAATTAGTCAGTGTTTTTTGTAGGATAATGATGGACATTGAAAAATCGATGTGGAATGAATCGATGAATTTGATCTGCGCGATAAATAAAATGAGGGTAGTTAACTACGAACTCAATTGAGTTCGACTGATTGTTAAACGTTTGGAGATCAGTAGAAATTCATAGACGTTCAAAATTCAAACAAAATCCTGAATCATATGACACTAGAATCATCTCGCTAATTTTACTCAACTTTGACAATGAATTAAGAGGCACGACGTGAATCTTAACTCTTGGATTTCCTTGTAGAAAATGACCAGATCAGTTCCATGAGGCTGCAATCTACATTTTGAGATGCTTATAAGGAAAATTTTCCACTCATTTTGCAATGTAAAATGCAGCGATTTTTAGCAGCTTCAAAGAAGCTTAAAATTAGTTTTAAATACGATTTTGGAAACTGGATCCAGTTCGGAACAGCAATTTTTAGCTGCTTTAGAGCTGCTCAGAGCTTTTATCCAAGTTCGGGACGAAATGAGAAAAATGCGCTTGAATTGACGGACAGACGGAAGGAAAAACGATTTCAATAGGGAACTTCGCTTCCCTAAAAAAGGAGATTCCACTGAAAATTATTTTGTTTCAAAAATTTATAATTGTCATTTATATTGAGATTCGTTTTATTGAAGTAGGTAGCGAAGCGAGCTAGGTGAGGTTAGAACACCGAAGCCACCTTCCGGAATTTTTATGTAAAATGTAATTTAATGTTCAAAATAATTTTTGCTGTAAAAATAAATTGTGCAGTGGAATCGCTTTATTTGGAGTGGAATCCCTTTTTTGCAGTGGCCAAAAATGTAACCCATACTGTTTTTGAGTTCAGAGAGATTCCGGTCTGCAGTTACTATATTTATGGGACATACCAAGTTTTAATCGACGTAACCGCACGTGGTTGTGTTTTGTCTCGTTAGAGGTTGGCCCGCAGTTTTTATAGAGCTCGCATTTCATGTGAAATGGATGTACTACGTCACAGTAACTAGTACGAGAAATGGGACCGCGAGACAAGAGCTAGGTGAAACTGTGGATCACGAAAAAACTAAAGGAGTCTCGCTGAACTTTTTAGAAACTATGAACTAATCTGAACTGTACTTTAGTAGGAGCACTGTCCGTATTTACACCGAGTAAGTTTGATTTTTCCTCTGCGTTATTAATTTTTCAATGGGCATCAAGTAAGCTGACAGGAGCCTTCGGGGCTGAAACATGTTATGTTGGCCGACGGTTTGGTGACACGTTGTTGCTCCAAAATACCAACGAAATGTTCATCGTTGTCCATTTTGAGCAATAAACGTTGTGTGGAAAAATGTGGAAAAATTTTGAACCTTGAGGTCACAAGACCCTAGCACAAAAAATAACAAAGGGTCACATCGAAAAGTTTGAAGAGGAAAAAGTTCTTAGAATCACTTTTTATCTACTTGGAACCGTCTTCCACCCTTAAAAATGAAAAAATGAATGTGCCATTTTCACTGTACTATTTGTAAATACACAGCCTGGTCCAGTAATGTGAATAGAACTTCACCTCGAAAATCTTCAAAGTCTATTTATCCAGGAGCATAAGTTTTAAATCTTGTAGTGGTACATTGGAAATTTTGACCCCCACGATTTGAGTCAGATTTTGGTCAGAATTTGATCTCAAATGACCCATATCTCCGCATTTATCCAAATTAAAAATAATTCCTTCAATGAACCCCTGTTGAGCCCTTCAAGGACATTAAGTCTTGAATCTTGAGGTGATACATGGAAATCCCTGAAGCGGTTTTTTGAATTGTTGGCCAACTTGACGTTTTCAGCTGACGCGTCGCGTCGGCTGACTTGGCGCCCATAGAATTTCTTCTAAAAAGCCTAGAACAGATGTAAAAATTGGGAACAGCGTTTGTGCATCACATAGAAAAGCAATTTACAATGATTTGACCACCCGCTCAACTTTATTGAACCAACTTTTGTAAAATAATCTCAGGTTAACGTAAATGCAAACCACTTGTTACCCACAATCAAAGTCAATCAGGACTAACAAGGAACATTTTGACTGTTCTTAAAACCCACAAAATTTTAATGGTTAATTCTAAACATCTTAAGCCTGTTTTTAAATGCTCTTACATGATTAGCGTAGTGTTCAGCAAACATTTTTACAACCAAAAGTTAATTTTAATAAGGAATAGTTAATTGCTTCTAGCTGTTTCTCAGAGAATTTGACATGTACTTTGTTCTTTGGGCTGTTCAAAAATGGTTTTAATCGAAACTTGGACGTTGGGGTCGAACGACTCGAGTTTTTCAAGCGTATTTCTGGCTGCCATTTTGAATGTTTCGATTGAATCGGAGTCAACTCCACTTGCTAAATTGTTGAAGGGGTTGGCGGGTTCAATTAGAAAAGGTTTCCTTTTGATGGACTTATTGACCTGGGGTCCCCAATTTGTTTCTCTCAAGCGTTTGATGGGGTCAAGAGGATCGAAATCAAACTGGACTTGCAAATCATCGAAATTTTTCATGATCATCAAGAATTCTGTAAAGCAAGAGAGTAAGGATCGATTTCCATCATTTTCTCGATCCATCCCAACTTTAATTGCAATTAGTTCGATTATGGTTGACCTCCCGGAGACATATGGCATCGGGATGTTTTTATTCCAATATTTGCAGACACGAATGATCTCATGGACAAAAGGCTCTTGGTTTTTTACAAACTCTAAAGCAGTCTCAGCTAATGCGGAACTATATCTGTAATAATTATTAATTGGATCCGTCTGAATCTTTTGAAGAGTCACCAGAGCTTGCCTTGCCGCCAAAATTTTAAAAGGTGGTTTGCAAACTAATATTGAGATATAATTTGAAGCTGGTAATAAATCGATCTCGAAGTCTTCAGCTACAAGTTGAATCGAGAATTGTCCAAACTTTTCAATGGTAACTTCTGGGAAGGAAGAGAGGACTGAAACGAAGTCCTCGATTACCGTATTTTCGAATGGGACTTCCTCACGGTTGACGAATACGACTAGATCGAAGTCAGGAGCAGCATCTGCGGCTGTTTTCTTGCCGGAACTCCCACCAATATAACTACGGTCGATATCGTAATGACTGTTTCGGCGAAGATAATCGAATATCTGAGGAGTGCAAATAGACAGAAGTTATTTCTTTACAACTGAATTTGGTAAAAGATTCAATGGAAAATACGTTTATGGAACCTTAAACTAGAAAAATGCCTTTATAAGATATGACCAAGTACTGGAATAATTTCGGACAGATTCGGGTTAGAATTTTCTGAAACCAATGCCCAGACCACCCTTCAAGTCTACGGGGGTTTAACAGTCGTGTTTTCCCGAGATCTCTATAACTTGGGTCGCCTCTTCAATCAAATAAACCTCAATTAAAGTTAGATTTGTTTGATAGAAGTAGGCAGCGAGCATGGTTTGTTTGAGATCTCGGAAAAACATTAATGTTCCGAAACTTCCTTGAAGGGTGATCTTGGCATGATTTGCATTGTTGGAGTTGTCTTGACATGGTTTGTATTGTCGTGGTATTGGTTTTAGAAAGTTCCCTCGGGTTCCTTAAACTAAAGTCGGATTTAAGGCACTCCGGGAGGATCTTTAAACAAAAGAGTAGATATTGCACAAAGATATGACTGATATTCTAGTCTGAATGTTGCCCCAAGATACGATGATCACCAATATCGGAATTTAAATTGGAATTGTAGCCTACAATTTGCATTTACCTTCCCATATCGGCAGCACCAAATTATATCACAATTTATAAACAATATAAAATGATAAAATTATCTTGCCTTATCAACGATTATCCGCCCCCTTTTTTGTCGTTCAAAATTGGGTGAAAGTCCCGTGGAGAATTTTTTCAAAGCTTTATCCAATTCCTTCTTTCTCCTTTGTTCTGTATGTGGATTTCAGATTTAATTAATTCAAGTCAGAGCATTTTTTAAAACAAAATGAGTAGGTACAAAAATCCATAAAAGGCTGAATTATGAAAAACTGCTCACTTCAAAATTTCTTTATTCGATATTTGTCCAACAAAAATGAAAAAGGGCATATTAACGTTAGTTGGAAAAATTTTTTGTTGACCAATTTGTTATTTCAAAAAGGGCACAATTTATTGAGAATAGCAAATAAGAAATTTATTGGAGAAATTTGTGAAAGTACTGGGTACAATTTAGAAGGGCTACGTATACAAAAAAAGGGCAACTACTGTGTATTACTAAAATGTACACAGTTAAGTCTTAAAAGATGCCTTGATTCAAGTTCGACCTTATCACCACAAGCCAATTTAACGGAGGAAAGAAAGTTGGTTTGAAGTACAATAAAGGTTCCTTACCCATCTCGTAGTTTCAGATGGGGCTAACTCCAACCTTCAATTTTAAATCTTGTACTTGGTTTAGTATTCAAGGTTCTGAATCACTACAGAAACGGTTGAGATGCTGAAAATGATTTAAGTTTTCAATTACAAAATTAAATTTAAAAACAAACTTTCTGTGAATTGTTTATAAGCTTCTATAAAAGTGTCTGTAGAACCCTTGTCGCATGACTGACAGCTTCAATTGCTGGTTTGAAACGCACACACGTCATTTGATGCACGGCCTTTTTTATTTCGCTTGTGAAATAGAAAAATATTCATTTGATACCTATGATACTTGTGTTGGGAGAAGAAGAGTCTACGTTGAATTTAAAATTAATTAAATATAAGCTGAATTCAACTAAATGACAGAGAAGCATATAGAAGATTGTACAAAACGTTATCATAAACATAAACATATGTATGTAAGTAGACATCATTTCGATTGTCAGCAAGAACAATAGAATCTCAAGTTGCAACTTGATGAATGAGTCGCGTTTATTTTTTCCATAGTAACCAACTACAAGGTCGAGCAAAGATTATCTAGACACCTATTCATCGCCTATTTTAAACTTGCCTTCGTTGAGGAACATGTTGAGTTTGATTTGTTCAAACAATTGTCTGGTTAAACTGACAGCGACCACAAATCCACAAAGAGCAGCAAGCAAGAGTGTCAGCTCATATTCCCCACATTCCAGATGACAGCACAATTCATAAATACAATTTAAAATCGAAAGAAATTGGGGAATGATGTAGCTACCAGAGGAAGGAGGGAATCATTCAGAACCTTAAAACTACTTGAAATGTGCGGTAAAATTTTACGTTCCTCTTGGTGATTGATGTCTGCGCCAGATTTACATTTTGATCTACGAAAACAAATATTGCACAATCACATTAAGAAGCAAATTAAATCTAATCGCTATCAAAAAGAAATTTTGGTGCATGGGGGAGGCCGGAAAATCTGCTACTTACAATTTTTGTCTGCTGAAAATGCTTCAGGAAAATTTCAATTTATAAACATCTACCATGTCTGTTTAATGCCCTCTTGCTCTATCGACTCAAGTTTAAAAAAATGACAGATTTCCCATCCACTTTTTAATGATTTTTCTATTCAGAATACACATCATTGCCCTTATTATCGTCAGTATCACTAACAGAGGATGTCCAATTAGGGTCAAATGAGACATGGTGAGCAATGATCCAAATAAAAGAAAACCTACATTGAACAAAATCAAACTCAAATGGATCCACACAGACCATCTTACAACATAACACATACCAAACCAGTAGGGTAAGAATAGAATGGACTGTGAAGAACAGTTTTCGTAGCAGATCAACATCATCGCAGCTACTTAACATAGGCAAGATGCCCATAGTTAGTACAAAGTTCCTATGGCTGGCTCCATTGTAAAGGTGCATTGGACCCACTTGGAACTTCAGAATTGCAGGCGATTTTTGGAAACTGTTTTGGATATGATGTTGCTATCATTAGGCTACATCAAAAAACATGTGGGGTCATTTTTGATTTTCAAAATTCGTCGTGATAAAATTACCTCGTAAGTCGATTTTCGCAAATGAAACTATTAGAAATGAAAGCATAACTGATAACTGTAGCTGAAATATTTTATGGGACGATGCTGCTGTCACGTAAATGAATGTGAACAAAGTAGAAAGTAGCTGACATCAGCGCTCTGTAGCCACGACAATTATTGTGAAATTAAAATAATTCTTTTGAATGGAGGAGGGGGCAAATTCTTTAAAAAAATCCATAGAGTCCTTTCTTAGCACAAGTTTCGAAAACTGCAACTATAAAATAATTTGTAGCCACTTGCAAAATAAAAAGTGGATGGAATCATAACTCACTATTATTCCATATCTAGTGAAAATGAATAATATGATTGCCAATTCAAATCTCTAACTACGCTCGCTTCGCTCGCTACTTGAATCAAACAAACTTACCTGTAACTGACCAGGTCCACGTACCAGCCAAAATTGCAAATTCGTATAACTCCTCCTAATTGGATGGTGCCGATCAGACTCTTTTCATCATCGACAGACACATTCACTTCACTTGACTACAATTTCAATTTCACTCCGGCTCTACAACATAATTTATGGATCATTGTGGAATTAAAAATTAATTATTCAACCATTGAGCACATTGAAATGTGTTTAATTACCGAACGTTTGACATGCCTTAAGTGGTTTCCAACTAATGCAAATTCATACTTTATGACCATTAAATGGTCATATAACTCGCAGAACCATGACGCTATGTTACCTCTAGGGGACCTCTAATGTTCTAGAAGCTTCGATTAATACATTGTGTCCTGGATACCGCTTCGTTATGTAACCAGTTGACGTCAATGAAGCCCACATCTCGATGGCAACAAGGCTCAAAACAAAGTTCAGAGAACTGGATAAATGCTAGAGGTGACAGCGTTTACACAGCAACGGCAGCCGTACATTCTAGAACAGACCATTTACCTCTACAACTTGTTAAAATTGTTGTAATGATAAATTACTCTAATTGCATTTTTGAAATCATTTTTTTCGCTTGAAAAGATTTTGTGTCAGTTCATATTTTTTAATACGAAAGAATATAGACCAACTTCAATATTTTTATTGAAAGTTAATTTTTGTTGTTCAAAAATCGAAACTAGTGAGTGTTGACTTTGTACCCTTTATAAAAGTTGAGTGTTTCAAGAAAAACTGCAACTTATCCATTTGATATTTTGCCATAATTTTTCAACGCATGGGAACAAGTATCTGACTAATTTAGAAAGGCCTTCAAGTGAACCTTAAGGGCATATCGAGACTTACTGCAGTTTTTGGGTATTGACCACTTACAAACTTGATGTTCGAAAGATTGTGCATTCACATCAAGATTATGTAAAGTAGTCAAACTTTTTCCTCAATTTGTAGAGACTCTTTCGAGACATTTTTAGAGAACCTTTAATGGGACCTTCAAGTGTACTTTGATCATTTTTGTGGTTGTTGACTTTTTACCCGTTCGAAAATTAATGAACTAAAAGATTGTGAAAATTTTTAGAGACTAGTATGATACGTTCTGAGAGAGCCTTTAATGTGTACTCTATGTCTCCATTGAGACTTGCTGTGTTTGTTGTCCTTGAACCACATTAAAAATTAAGTCAGAGTAACTGTAGGACTTTTGAAGGAGATAGATTTTCCTGAAGGAGATCGGAGATAGAATTAGCAAAACCCCGATTAGAGCTTGCTTAGACCACAAACAATTCCTAAGTGAAGATCATTCCAACTGATTACCCTCCAGAGGTCAATTGAGTTGTGTTATTGGTCAGAGAAATTTTCATATCCGAGTGAATTATTTTGTAGTGCTACTGTCATTATCTTTGATTTCAATTTAATATTAACCCAAGTGGATAGCCGACATTAATCATGCCATGTTCTTTTTGAAGGTAAAAAATCACTTGAAATTTTAAAATCTGTGCAGGTAAAAAATTTATCGTAATTTCAGTATTTTTATCGAAACTTCCAATATTTTTACTATTTTTTGTGTACAGAATATCTGTTAGTCATATTTTAATTTCTGCCACTTTCTGCCAGTTGCCAATTTTTGTTAATTTCTGCCACTTTCTGCCAGTTGCCACTTTTTGTTATTTTCTGCCACTGGCCGACAAATTTCCGTTTCTGCCGGCAGAAATCGAACCCTGAGAAGAACTTTTGTTGGATTCTGAGATGCTCATAGTCAACAGAATATTCATCATCCACAAATAGAAAATTATATGACTACTAGAAATACTCATTTGAGCAAGTTGAAACACGACTAGTGCACCACATCATTAGATTCTGTGAATTCAACATGGAAGGTTCTCGGACCTGGGATAAGAAAATAATTGGTGACTTCGTGAGAGCGTTGAAATTTTGATTTCTTCATCTGCAACATTTTGGAGTCACGGAAACATCAAAACTTTTTTTTAAAGTTTTGATCTGACGGTAATAAAAGTTAACATTTCGTTCAGTTTTACGTTGGCAATTAAATGGCCACATTTGTCACTGCTCCTCGGACCGTCATTGTCACATTTGATTGGAATTGAAATTTTCAATTTGAAACAGCTACGAAATGCTCACAAGGAAGGAGTTTGGCTTGAATCTATTTTGCCTCTATCTCCAGTCCTTAGTGGGAATTTTACCGCTGAAGGTCTACCCGAGTATTGGCAAAATTCAAAAAGTATCCCGTCACAGCTTCAAGTTTTGTGTATGGGCAACTCTGTGTATTGTTGCTACTTTGCATTTCATATACATCACGGTCAGGTTCGTGCAGTCCACTTTATGGCCAGAAGAATATTACGTGGTGAGCCATTTCTGCATTCACTTTGTGACCATCCCTTCAATATTCCTAAGCAATTGTGTCAACTACATTCTCCTATACTCCAATGTCGACATCACTGTGGCCATCTTCAATGAGCTCTTCGACGATTCGCATGACCATCAGGGTTTACAACAAAAGTTGGATGCGCAATCGAGGAAGAATTTTGTAGTAGAGGATGCGACATATCATCAGAGTTTCTTGTCTCGCTTCTCATTTTCAAACAACTGCCTTAATTTTTTGAGCAAAAATTGGGTCTGGCAAAAGTTCAACAATTTTTTAGCTTCACTTTTACGATTAATTGAATGTTCAGGTAGGGGGGGGGGGCGAAAACTTTTGGAGTATCAGAAAGAGGAGCTCATCATGCTGTGCTTGCCCTGTTCATGCTACGTGGGTGTAGTGAGTCTATTTTTGGTTTTTGTTTTGCTACAAAAGCAAACCCCCATCATGCTTTTATACACATCCCTTCCGCCAGAAATGCAGAACAATGGAAGCTTTATCATCCTTCTCACGATTCAACTGCTTATGCTTGTAATGTCAGCCGCTAGCTGGTGCTTCATGACCATCATTGTCGTTCTAATCTATCTGAAATGTGTGGCCGACTGCAATGGAATGATCCATCAGCTCAGGTGAATAGCCAAACGAATTTTTGTTTCGGAATACTTCAAAAGTTAATGGAAAGACCACCAGAGGGAACTAAAAGTTTTTTTTATAGATCTCTCAATGGTTCGTACGATGACAGTAGGATGGTAGTATGGAGGTGCGTGGCACATTTGAGGAAGATTGAACTGCTGATTCTGATGTTCAATTTGAAAATGAGGTATCTCATGTACATCCAGAAGTTGCTGAGTTTGGCTGTTTCAATCATGGGGATTTACACTGGAGTCCGATATGCCACATCCAATCCTGTCATTGGGTTATCGGGAGCTTGGATAGGCTTCAATTATGCGATTTTCTTCTGCATCGTTTATGATCGAGGTAATTTCAAAATGCCATGCCCTTGTTACAAGAACCTTGTATTTAATTTCTATTTGAATTGTCATTGTGATTCATCGAAACAGGTTTTGAAATACCGGAGATGGTGCAAGCAGTTAAAAGGCAGTTGATTTTGTCAGTTAAAGAACCTGGGATTCCTTTGGTGTCCGTCGAGAAAGTAGTCAGATCGATTCAGAATGTGAGTATCCAAGTGGGTGGCTTCAACAAATTGGAACGGATGTCTACACCCATTTTTATCAGCTTCGTCGTCGATCAAGTGTCAAGTCTTTTGATAACTTTCTGAAGAAATTGAATCTTGAACCTTATGCTCAGGTACATTTATGAGCCTGAATTAACAATTTGGCGGTAATTTAATTACAAGTTTAAAATCGTCCCAAAATCAGATGAAGATTGAAGGTTACAGTATCACATAAGTCTGTGTTCTAATAAATCAAATTTTGTACTCGATAATTTTATCGAGTTTTATATAATATATATATTATTTATATAATTTTATATAATTTTGTATTTAATGAGAGTTCCAAAAGACAGTACAAATTCATCAAAGATATTTTTTGTACAAAATAGATTTTCACCTGTGACCATCAAAATTTAAGTAATTTGGACAGTTTTCAATATAGAACGTGGTTAAGTTTCAAACAGAGTTCAAAAAAATTATTTAAGGGAATGACAATCTTTCAGTGACGAATCCTCTAGTAATGAAAGCATAACTGTAGCTGAAATATTTAATGGGACGATGCTGCTGTCACGTAAATGAATGTGAACAAAGTAGAAAATAGCTGAAATCATCGTTCTGTAGCGAAGTAAATTATTTTGGAACTGAAATAATAATTTTGAATGGAGGAGGGGTGCAAAATTAAAAATAATCCCATACAGTCCTTTCTTTGCACAAGTTTCAAAAAGTGCAACTATAAACTAACTTGTAGTCACTTGCAAAATAAAAAGTGGACAAAATCGTAACTCAGTATTATTCCATATCTAGTGAAAATGAATAATATGATTGCCAACTCAAATCAAGTGTCTAAATAAAATAAAATCTAAAGTCTACGTCCATTGGATTATATGAACGTGATTTACACCAAAGAAATTCAATTTATTGCTGTAGTGCGTAGTTGATAAATAAATTGCAATCCCAAACATGTGGATAGTCAAACAGTATTTAATAAACGTCAAAATATGTATCTCGTACATTCGTCGCCATTTCCCCATGTTCATAGAAATCTTCTTAACTAAAGCAGCTGTCGAAGCACAAAGGCGATGAAAATTCATAATATGCACTTGCCACACGAGTATTTATTGCATGAAAAATGCCAAATGAATTTGTATAGAATTAAGCATGAGTCATTTTTGTGGAGAGTCAATTTGCTATTAGGTCATGCGATAAGATGAAGAGTACAACTTGATTTAGATGAGTCACTGCATCTGCATTTCTTCATCTCCACAAAGTTGGCACATCATAAAAGTCTTTGGAATGATTTTTCCTTGTTGATCTTGGTGAATTATCAGAGATATTGAGTGTGAAACCTGATAGTAACGTTCAAAAGACGTTTGTCTTTAACAAAAGTTGCATTTCATGATAATAATTCAACAGGATATCAAGACACTACCACATACTTTGATTCTCTTTAAAAAATTAAGTCACTTTTCTTCGTACTTAACCTCAATTAATTTGTATATTTAAAGTAAGTTTCTATCGAGCTGCAGTTCAGTTGACAATTAGAGTCGGTGGTAGAAAAATTTCAGCAAATTATCCTGCAATTTGTGATTTGAGAAAAATCTCTATTTAAAATAATGACCATCTCCCTCAAACAAAATAGTGACACATATTTGGAACTTAGTAATGGCTCCAAAATTCAAATTTTGTATCGCAATCGTGAAATGAAAAAACTGGTGAATACAAAACTGAGTGTTAGTCCCCATCAAAACTATTACTTTGCCTTATTTCCAGAAAACGACGTGGATTTTGAAATTCAAGTTGATAATTCTGAATCATGTGATCGTGAACTTTGTCTTGAAATTGAAATTCATGGAAAGGGTTACAATTTCATTTTTCGTAAAAATTCTAAAGTGAATTTGCAAACGTTGGAGACAAATGGAAAAAAGTTTCATTTTATCAAACAATCGGGAGAGGATGGAGAAACTTTTGTCTCACTAGTAGCAGCTCAGAAAGGTTTGAGTTATGATGCAGCTTCTGTTCTGGTCAGTCAACTCAAGATCACAGCGAAATATTCTAGAATAAAAAGGTCATGGGGGTCAATTTGTACGGACAGTGTGAATACTCATACAGATTCTTTGAAGTGGAATAATGGGAACTCTAAAATGGATCAAGGAGAGAGAGGCGCCATCTGCTTTGGTGACAGGAGCAACCAACGATTTGTAGCTGCAACTTTTGATCATGATGAAGAAATCCGAATTGAATCTTTTGTAATAGAAATGAGATTAATATCAAAATATAGTCTTGTTTGTTAAATTTAAAAAAATTTTTAAATGAAATTAACATTCACAATGAGAAACCTTCTTAAAATAAAAGAATATTTTCTAAAGTCAAAAATCTTAAACATGTCCACCACTAGCGTTGTGGTACAACTGTGTCGATTTGATGAGACATGACCAAAAGTGGGTGGGAATTATCGTCTGAATTCATTGGGATGCAAGTGAATGATGCTTCTGATTCTTAACCTCATCGATGAGGTTACTGTGAGTACTTGAGTACTGATCAGTACTCAATTCAAATGTTGTAGTTTACTCAAGTATTTTTCATAGATCACGTGGACTACATTTCTTTTCTCGACCTCAGACCTGTTCAAGTATTAGACAGGAGTTGTATTAGAGACTTGATCTCCTTTCATAATTTAATTGTTCATGGGTAGACCTTATCAAAAAAAAGAATTTATGAAACTCGCGACATGATCAATTCTTCATATTTGACAATTTCATAGACAAAGATTGAATACAAATTCAGCAATAATTAAAATATTGAGCAGGAACTCATCATCCTACCACATTTGAGTCAATAAATTGGAATTTTTCAAGGAAATGGTGGTAATGAAAGTTAAATTAGTTTTTCATAAAGATGATTATCATCTGACGAAATGATATTAACCCCATATTAAATTGTCATCCTTTAAGTTTAAATCAAAATCCCTACAAAAGTAATTCATGTGCAGTAGCCTCGAATTTACACTCAGAGTTTTTTTTGAAACTTTTGTAAGTAAATTCCGCAACATTTTGAGCTAAAATTCTTGATTGTAGCAACTCAATTTAGTTATGATAAAGGGGATAAAGAGGAGTTGATGTTGATTCAGATGAAGTGCCAATTCCTTCTCCACGCCCACAAAATCACATCCCTCCACCCCACATTTATACTACTCCCTCCTATCTTTACACCCAAAACCTTGTGACTTCCTAGAAAAGTTTCCATCATTTCCATGTTTCTTCAAGTGAAGTTGTAAATTGGATTTGTGGGTTGAAGAGTAGGAACATTGAGAGCACTTCCAAGGCTTCTCTCCACTATGAATCATCATATGAATTTTTAGGGATGAATGATCAGCAGCTGAATATTTGCAACCCTCGAATGGGCATTTGTAGGGTTTTTCTCCCGTGTGAGTCCTCATGTGCTTATTCAATTGGCCACTGGTGACTGC
>JAQHQX010000131.1:0-18243 GCA_034694425.1 Arrhopalites sp. Gr-Col-00791
CTTGTATCTCAAACCGAATATCGGATTGGCTTGACAGCCATCGCAGCGACAAGACAAATGAGCGCTCTTGGGGGTCCTCTCATTTCCATCTGTAAAAACTAATTCAAATATTAAATTAATACATAATACAAAATAAATTCTAATTGAGTTTTTTCGGCCTCTGATGGAGACCTTCCACTTATAAATTCAGATTATTGACTCTGCGGGGTGTCGGGAGACTTTAGTTGTAGCGAAGGTAGAGTCGACCACTTTGTGAAACCTCAAATAAATTTTATTTTCTCCCTCCATAAACTCCATAAATAAAGGGATGGATAATTTTTTTCATTACAATAAAAAATTTTTTAAAGGCAAACATGTTGCTTTTGATTATTTCGTACCACTGCTGGTTTTCATGCCTGCTACAGCGATGGAAGTGAAGAGTTTAGAATTCCCAAAGACTTTTGGTATGCAGTCGACTTTACTTTGCAAGACTTTGGGAGGATTAATGGGTATCAAATCGTCTACCACTTTCCCAACCTCATTTACAAGTTTTACTATTAACGTCCATTGATTTCCTATGACAACATATTTTTTATAAAATTTAAAGTACTTGAAATCATGTCAGAGCAACGAACTCAACAGCAATTCAGATCCAACGAGAACATCTCTCAACTTTTAATGTCAAATAAAAATAAAATGTTTATCTTTGGAAAATTTTACCACATGCATTCAATTGACTAACGGGTACCCAAAGAAAATCGCGACTGAGTTCTCCAAACTGGAATTCTTTATTTGCTGCAATTGGTCCACTCCATTCCATGTAAAAATGACTTTTCTAATTTTTTCATAATAATTATATTTAATTTTCAGTTAAATTTGTTGGCGACAAAAATGAAAATGAAAAAATCCTACAAGTGTGAGAGAATACCTCTGAGACTGGGAAAAAGTTCAATTTGATGACAGCTTTATATGGGGAAAACTCAAAAGTATTTCCATTCCCAGTCACTGCCCATTGAACAAATTGACCGTCTTGAGTGACGCAAGCCCTTATGAAGAATGTCTGGTCTTTCGTCATAAGAAAATGTGGCGAAATTTTTATAGAGTATTTTGAAGTTTCTGGAAGTGAATCGTGATAAATCCAAACTTGATCGTTTAATTTGTAGTCATGTTGACCTGTCATTTGATGATGGTCTTCTAAATGCTGTTCCAATCGACCTTTCTCTATAAATTTGTCGCAAGGACGATCCACTCCAGGACAGCGTGAACGGCTAATATTGATTCAAAATTTTCAAATGTGAAATGCTAACAAATTTTTAACTTATTTGATGCATTTTATTAGCAAAAAAATGCATTGGAGTGACTGGTATTAATGAATGACACCAGTCAAAATTCTTTAATCTTGAGATCAAGTGACCCCTCCAAAAAAATGGATCAGAATTGATTATGTTGGTGCATGAACACCTACAAGACTCGAAATACTGGAGGATTCGAGGAGTATGTAACGATTCAAATTTGACTTCCCATTTCAGGCCAATTAAACCCACTTTTTAATGAACTGAGAATAAATTAATTAACAAGAAAAGTTGCTTACTTGAATGGACAGGTGGACTCATGTTCCAAAACATCTTCATAATGCAAGAGAGATTTACAACCAAATTCAAAATATCGACACTCAACAACACATTCACGCATAATCTCTTCAAATTCTCGCGCTCGAATCCGTCGCTCTGGATAGTCTTCACGACAAATGGGACAAGATTTGATTTTGCTGAGACAGGGCTCACAAATCAAATGGCCATTGTAACATTGAAATACAGAACTAAGCAAAGTTATAAAGCAGATGGGACATTCTCGTCTTTTGGGCAATGAACGATATTGTTTGTCAATTGGGTTTGTAAATTGGAACTGGTCCGTTTTCAGAGAGGACATTCTAGGGGAAATGATTTATATTTAATTAAATTATCAATTTAAATTTAAATTTCACTTTCAAATGGAAAATTTTAAAATATCCTGTAGTGAGCCTCTAACGAATAATTTTAACTAAAAGTAAAACTTGATGAGTCCTGTCCTTTGTTATCAGATACTTGACAAATGATGCGTCATTCCATGCAAATCTATGGTTTTTCACTACTTGATTACTCAACTGCTGACTTATCAGGCACACAGCAGGAGGACCATTTATTTGTCCATTGTGAATGCATGTGTACAGAGGTTACTATAAATGCAAACAGTGTGCTGGGGCTGGTTTAACTGAAACTACGGGTCAATAAGGCCTCGATTATGTCCACAACCGAGAATGATATTAGAAGCAGAAAAGGGCACGACAGTTGCTGCTGTATGATTAAGCCAGATCCTGGTCTTAGGTTATTGACAAGTAGTCGCAATTAGTCGAACGTTTAATGTTTGATAAATAAGTGACTCATGACTAATAAAATTCGACCACCAAATTGTAATCACAGTAAATAAAATTGAATTAAAGTCCGAGGGCGGAAAAATTTAGTCTGTTGATAAAATTATACTTGACACTTGAAGATTTTTCCATGCTAGGAGGCAAACATAGATGAAGGCGAACGAAATATTTAACGGGTGTTAATTTTCACATCCCTTAGAATTCGTTTTTTTACCCTTAGTTTTTATTTTTTCCAACCTTAGAATTTGGTGTTTGACCTTCAGAATTTGTTTTTTTTATCCTTATTTATTTTTGTAATCCTTGGTTTTTCTATCCTTAGAATTTTTTCCGTCCTTAGAATATTAAAATGGGAAAATATTTTTGCAACTTATTTAAGGTACCCACAAAATTAAACATGATTGTTGTACGATTTATAAGGGAAATAGCTTCAATGGTTAGGTGAATAGTCATGTTTGTTAAAGAAGAGAATGCTTTTAGTATCAACATAAACCTGGTTCAATAGAACAAACCTAACTACAACTTATTCACTGTTGACCGCTGGTGGCTTGACTATTGTTAAACCAGTTGGTTTGTTGATTCAAGTAGCGAGCGCAGCCACCTACGGCTGTAGCTAGAAGTAGCTCGGATCAATTTTTTGGTCAATAGCTTCAATATCAATCTGCGCACTATCTACTCGAACCCATTAACCGATTCTAGGAACATTCGTCCCATGGAAAATTCCTCCCATGTAAATTAATCTCACAGAAAGTTCTGGACAGTGTTTTCGCATATTGTCTGACACGCTCGCTTCGCTCGCGACTTGTAACAAACGAATCTCATGATTAGTTATAGTCAAGTTTCGAATTTTCCGAGTACTCCATTAACCAATATAAAATTCACTAACCACTAGAATCCAATAGGACCCACTAGGAAAATATACTGAATGGAGTTTGACGGTAAGCGCTTAGTGGTTAGTGCATAACGAAACTACCGACATCAATCAGCTTTCTGTTGACACTAAAAGTGTTCTCTTTAAATCATCTTCTTTAACAAACATGACTATTCACCATTGAAGCTATTGCCCGTATACAGATTATAGATTACATACATAGATTATATACAGATTATGTATATAGATTGTACAACAATCATGCTTAATTTTGTGGGCAAAATCAAATTCTGTGAGTCGAAATACTAAAACCGTGGGTGAAATTACTAATTTTGTGGGTGTTTTAAATAAATTGCCAAAAAGATTTTCCCATCTTAAAATTCTAAGTACAGGGGAAAAAATTCTAAAAATGAAAAAACTAACGGTAAGAAAGCGAATTCTAAGGAAGGGAAGTATAACAAGTCACCCAAAATATGACTAACCCTTTTCAAACGAATTGTGATGTGTAAAAAAAAGTTGAGTTGACAAGTTGAGTCACTTTATTGGGAAATGGAGACTTTATTGACAACAAAATTCTTGCCGACATCAGTGACTGTTATTCACATCACACAGAAAGTCACTTTATTGACAAAAAAATTGTTTCCGCTATGAAATACCTTTTTATTGGAAAAATGAATCAAATTATTGACAAAATGAGCCGTTAAATGTTTCCTTCTATCAACAACAATGTTTTGACAGTTGCAAAATTGGGTGGAAATTTTTGTGAAAATTGCAGGTATGCATTTCCATTATGCATATAATGTGTCATTCAGTATGTCTCTCATGCTAGAACGTACAATAGATTAGAGGCTAATCTAATCAAGAAATTATATCTAATTTTAACAACAGGGTGGGTATTTCATCCAATTTAATTCAATCTGTCCGTCTGCTCAAAGTGAATGCGTAAAATGGGCACAATAGACTAAAGAAATTTGGGAAGTTTGTGTGAAACATTGAAAGGCTGTATAGTTGTTTGTATTAATTCGTTCCTAAAAGTGTGAACAAGTCATTTACTAAATGCCCATTTTAGTAATTACAAGTTTCCCAAACATCCAAATTCATGGATAGACAACCCTGTTTGAAATAACCCTGTTTTTGAATAAAAAGTAAATCTTACACGACAGCACCTCAATAGCATTGTGCATTGGGCAAAGTTAAATTGCCACAATTTATTCTATCGAATATACAGGCTTTGATATTTTAGAAAATTCAAATTGAACTTTGTTTCAATTTTTGTAAAATAATTGAGAATTTAAATTGTCCCGAAAAAATGTCCTACGATCCCATTTACATATCCCACCAGATGAATCGCCTTGCAGAAGAGGAGGTCCAGTCTCTTTTGAGAAGCTTAATCCATATTCTTGCACAGCAGACTACTCGTATCCACATTTTGACTTCTGAACTGAATCTACTTGGAGTTTTAACAAGTTTTGAAATTGAGGAGATTGTAAGTTTACTTGTAATTAGAAATATGTGTCTACAGCTTAGATCTATGATTGAGATTTTGTTGCTCCCGAAAATCATAATTGAGCCTCAATTCGAACTTGTAGAGTCACAGGTTGAGTAGAGCTGCAGGTAGTGGAATTTAATTGTAATTTAATAGGTTAATTTAATTGTAGTTGTCTCATCCCACGTCGTACCAACAAAATGTCAGCGTATACCAACTCATGATTAAAAAAAGTGCCACCAAAATTCTCATCGATGCTTTGAAAAAATCGGATAATTATCTGATTTTACAAAAAATACAGGAGAAACTTCAGCTTCAGAGTGGGTGAGGACTTTAATTTCTATTTAAAATTAACAATATCGACTATAGTTTAGCCTTCTTGGAAATTTTACTGCAAAATTAGTCAACTAAATGACACAATGTTTATAGAGGGACTACTGACCCACCCCGATCATATGGAGCAGGTACACCAATAATTTAATACACTTTACTTACGCATTAGATTTCAGGGAAGCGAACTTTGGTTTTTGTTTGCGGTTCGACACAGAACGAACTGAAAATTCTGGAGTTTTGCTTCCAATCCACAGAGTTCAAATCTGTCACGAAGTGACGGTTCTACAATTTCTAATTGTGTTTTTCAACTAACCAATTTTAAATGACGCCTGAATATAAAAATGACAGCATTAATCATTTTGATAGTTGAAATTGGGAAACTTTGTAATACAAAGTTTGTATTGTAGTAGGTACAAGAGTTGAGAACAACACTGTGATCGTGCCAATGGGTCAACCATCCAATTCATGGGTTTCAAATGGCCACAACCAAATTTACCAAAATAATTCATCAATGTAAGCACCTTAACATAATTTCACCACAATCGTCGGATTAATTAGGACGTTTTAATTAAAATTGTAGCAAAATCATGTTCCAATTGAAATGGCGCTGTTGATCTGTTACTTAACCGAAACTTAATGAAATTTCTGCCAGTCTCCCGGCAAGCTAGAAACATTTCCATTTAATTCCCTTCGTTTAAGATGAACGGTCAAAATTTCAATGGAAATATTTATGAATTTCCTTTCCCTGAAATGTGAATTCAATTTCATTGTAAATTGTACTAATCCATTCTTTGATTTGTGGGGTCTGACTAAAACCAATTCTCCAACTATACCTACAGTATGTACCAACAATGCTCAACATACCCTAGCCATACAATACCCGCCGTACCTTAAGATTAGAATATACCTGTAAACATTGATGGATTGACCTGTCTACCTTTCGACCCATCCACAGAATATTACACATTGAATTGTGGTGGTTAGACGGGCGGTGGGTGACAGGTCAATTCATTATTGTTTTCAGAATAATTCTTGACCTATCGGGTATGGTGGGTATTGTGAGTATGGTTTTGCGGGTATTGATTTTAGAGTGACCAGATTTGTGTGTTCAACTAGTTGAATTTAATTTAATTTAAAAGATCGGCTGATGCTGACTTTGTGCTAAAATTGGAGAGTTTGAACTTTGGAGAATTTCGGCGGTTTATGCAATCGATTACGGAAGACTTGGTTGAGAGGACAATGAACCAAATACCATTCAGTAATTATTTGACCCAGGAAGGAGTTCTTAGTGTCTCACAACGGAATTCCATTGTAAATTTATAACAAATGTAATTTTGAATTCACCAAAAAAGTAAATTCACCAATATTTCAACTAACTTTTCATCACAATTTCAGTTAACATCAACGGATCCAGTGAAAAGAAATGTGGAAATGTATCAAATCATAATTCAAAAGAATGCGCGAAAAGAATTGGTGGATGCGCTCAACTCAACAAACAACCAACATGTGGTACGGAGGATGCTCCATGAATTTGATAGGTAATACCAACAAATTTCTATTTAATGATTGAATTGAATTTCAATCTAAACACTTTTACATATGTATGCTACATATCGACTTGATGTGGTCATTAGTGCTTCGCGTTACAAAGAATAACCTGATTGGAGCTTTAATTATAATTTTGAAAATGATTTCAGATTCATCAACAAGAAGCCAGTTTTGAATCAAGAGTCACCTTACATCAACATCCCTTTAAGGGAATATTGAAGGATGTGAACTACATCACATGCGGGATTTGCGTCATTCCTTCTTGAGCTCACAAAATTATTTTTGACTAATTCAAATATTTGGCAGTTTACATATTGACAATCGACAGACATTTACACTTCAACATGAGAAAATTCATCACACGGAAAGTTTCCACAACGGAAGATTCCACCCACCCCAGGTTTTGTCTTGTTGACTGATTGTGTCAATGAAGCTTTGTTTGATTGAAGTTGCGAGCGAAGCGAGCGGTTAGAGAACTCCGATAGCACTTACGATTCGCATCGAGGCCGCCCGGAGTCAGTGTGGAATCTTCCAGTGTGGTAAACTCCGGTTACCGACACAAATCTCATCTTTGACAGTTGTGAAATTCTTTGTTTAAAATTCACTGATATTCAGATTAAAGATCATTTTCATTGTTTGTCATAAAACTTCAATTAAACTAATTCTTTAGTTTGTTAATTTAATTGAATCTGAATTAATTTCATAAAGTTAAGAATTCTATCGACAGAAAAAAATAATTTTATCAGGGAAAAAAATATTTTTTTTCTATCGGGTGAAAAATGGAATTTATCGGGTTAAAAAAGAATCTATCGGGGAAAAAAAATTATTTCTATCGGGAGAAAAAAAGAATTTTATCGGGGAAAAAAATAATCTATCTTGGGGAAAAATACAGTCTTCTCAAATATATGAGTTTTAATTGGCGTGGACGTGGCGATGAGGACGTGGAGACATGGATTTTGCTAATATCGACGTGGACGTGGCGATGTAGGCTTTACTAACACCCACCGTATATGAAACTATAATCAAGAAAATAACATTGCCGGAATTTTTTGTGTCGTTCACTCCAAGCTTTTCATTATCCTGATTGTTATACCATAATTAACGTCAGATAAGCTGTCATGTTGGTCGCCGAGAAAACTGAAAGAAGTAGCTTATCTACGTGGATGCATAATCAATTTCAGCGTCAAACTTTGAATCTCAAAAAATATTTCTTGGACGGGAAATTTTTATCTTATTTACATATGTAATGTTCAGCATACATCGCAGGCATTATGAAGGAATTAAATTTTGTGTTTCAGTTTAATCGAACAGAAAGTAATTCCTGACCTCATGTCAAAGTAATTGACCTCTTGAAGTCGGTGATTGTCGGATGTTCTTTAAAAACATGTGCTTTTAAGAAATAGTTAGAAATGGTCACAGACGCTTTGAATGTAGTTAAAGCTCTCTCAGACATAAAATTAGTCCAACTGGAATGACCTCTTGAGGTCGCAGGAAGCATTTATTTGAAGCGTTCCCCTTATAAACATTGTTTGACAAGCTCCCTGCAACGCTCGACGTTTCAGAGGCCTTATTCTCATACTCTTAACATCGAGTTAACATATATAAATTTAATGGCTAACATTATGTTAAATCGTACGAAAAACTAACCCCGATGGGGTAAGGCCCCAGCTTGATCGGATATAAATGAGTTTTTGTTATCATTGGAGTTTTTGTTAACCTCTGGAGGTCGTGTAATCTTTAAATAATTCCTACGATGTCCTTTGTGACCATTGGAGGAACATATTTTCGATGTGAAATTGGGTTTGTGAGAGGCGACAGAAAATACATGTAATTAAAATTCCAGGTTAGAAATTTCTACAGTTATCTCTGCATATTCAAACGCCTTTCATTGAAAGCTGAATTTTTCCTGACAGTGAAAATTAAATTACTACTCATCAACACATTCGGATAAAATTCGGTTTAATTGGGGATTTCAAAATACACATTTCAATCGACTACTTCGTTATTAAAGTCCTTGACGATTTAAACAAAGTCCAGTCTTGGTCATTTTATTTTCATACTACAGGCAAAGTTTTTGTTGGTTATGAGCTGCTCATAGTCAAAATAATATTTATTCACAAACGAAAAAAAGTTCATATTATGAATAAGCACCATTTAAATTTGAGCAAGTTTTAACACAACTAAGATAGAATATCTTCTGGTCATTTCTATTCAAATTGGAATGATCTCGAAATTGATAGACGAAAAAAAGTTGATGATTCTGTCATGGCATAGAAATATTTAATATCATCATGAGCATTTTGAGGTAACGGAAAAGTAAAGAAACTGAATTGTCAAGGTGCTCAATTTTCCACAGAAAATATATGAAAAATGTTGACTGGGGATCAACTCAAGTGGAATTTCAGATTTTTTAATATCTGGTGCCTCCTCCACATTTCCCCATTCAAATTTAACAAAGTCACTCGGTCAATGCAAATTGACCATTCCACTTGGTCCAAATTCACATTCAAGTTTTGGCAAGTTCTTGCAAACTGTCACAGTTTGTATTATATTGGTCAGACAATTTATTCAGGTTCTTTTGGACAACCAAAAATCCATCAACTTTTAATCATGATCATGGCATCCATTAGTTACGGCATTCTCAGTGTTAGTAGACAAATTATATTTAGACGTGGGACTGAATTGACTGCCAAACTCTACAACGAATTTATAAAATTTTCAGGTAACAACCTAATTGTGCAATCCACAATCAAAATACATTTTGTAATTCAATCTTACTAGATAGTATTGAAAATGTGAATATGATGCAAGTAGTAGCTAAATTCCTTTTGTATTCTTGCAACAACAGAAAATACTGAGATGATGGATGAGGAGAACAATTTAGTGCCAAAAAGAAGACCAAATGAAGGGAGATCCTACAGGGAACTTTTCATTTCCTACATTCCCTTTAATATTTTTGCACCTATTCTGTATTATCCCGTAATGTACTCAGTTGACATGTCGATGCCGGCTCTTCTGATAAATTTGGTGCCCATCAAATATCACAATTTTCTCACCGTCTTCATTTGTCAGACCGTCGACACTATGATGGTCATGATTTATCTCACAAGTACTCATTTTGCCATTTATTTCATGTTGTCTTTCATCTACATGTTCGACAAGAGTCTTGACCTCTCGGCGACAAGGATATTGTGGTTTGGAGCGACCATGTAAATCCATCTCATAAATTACAACAAATCTCTTTCATTTAAGTACCTTGACACGAACAAACTGTTTTAACTTGAATTCATTTAATTTCAATTAGATTTGTCAAGAAGAGTCTTGATGGAAATGACTTTGAGGAATTTCAAAAAGTCGCTAGGACTCATCATCTTCGACTCGTCTTTTTCAACCTCGGTTGGTCTACAATTATTTTTCTGACTAAAATCCATTGTCTCAGTCTTGCTATTATTGGTGGATTTCTAGCAATTCGATTCTCATCATTCGATCCTCATTTGGCTTGCATTTTTTGCTTATTCTATATTATTAATGTCACTGTGTACATTGGCGCCTTCAACACGACTTTTGTCATTCCTGACAAGATGGACGAGGTCAAACAGAAAATTTTGATCGAGTCACAAAACTTCCTATTGAGAGAAAATCGGGAATTTTACAGGACATTCTGCTTGTCCATTCCACGTTTGGGAATCAAATGTGGACAATTTTCGACAATGGAGAGAGCCTCTACTCTCATTTATGTGGATTTCATTTTTATAAAAATTGTTGATCTTCTTCTCACATTTTAATTGAAATATTCATGATATTGCAACATCAAGTCAAATGTTCTTATTTATTTGGAAATGTGCGTAGTTATTTGAAGAGAATTTAAAAAATGAATTTTGTGTGATTTTAATCATTTCCCAAAATCGATGGCTTTTTGAACATTCAAATGTTTTTCACTGTCCAATATTATCTGTGCTGTGACTACTAGTCAATTAATTCATGAGAGATAGTCAGAATTCTTGTTAGCAGTCGTAGTATAATAAATACTTTACATAGCTTCATTTCACTGGTAAAGTTTTTCCGACCAAACTATAAGTATTTAATTTAATTGCGTTTCATTATAATTACAGTCATTCGAGTTTAGTATTATCACCAATTTATCTTTCAGGTAGCATTTGTTTTCTTATCAAAGTATTTTTAGTTTAATTGGCAATTAAGAATAAATTACAACTAATAAAAATAAAAAAATCATATAATTGAAAGTAACTTGATTATTGATTGTACATTGTCAAGTTGAAAACCAGTATCAACTGAATCATGAATAATACAAAAAAATCACAAACGAACAATTATTCTAAAATATAAGTTCGTTTATCATCCGGCAGGTGAGTACTATCGGCATAACGAATCAATTTGACAACTCCATTTGGATGAATCTTCAAAGTAGTTAAACTCGTGTGATCTAAAGATTCCAAGGAAAATCTCATCCAAGCTTCAGGTGGAAGTTGTAGCGCGCTAAAACAAAATAAAAACAATTCAATTTTACCAAATCTCCACAAGCCCCATCAAGAAATTTTTTAAACAATTCAAAATTTGAATTTACCGGCAGACAAAATATCGAATAATGTTGGCATGACACACGATGACCTCACAACTATTTTCTTTTTGCTGCGGATCCGCCCTATGAAAATATTTCCGAAAAGCGTCTTCCAATTGCTTTCCCTGTTGCAGTTTTTCCTATGAAAATTCAAACCATTTGAATTTTTGTAAATTGGAAATTGCATTTAAAATTTTGAATTTCTGTAATGTTTGAAAAGCTCAAAAAAAATGTTACCTCTGGGCTGATGTTAAAATCCAAAGATTGAGGTGCTGGATGAGGAGTGCAGGGAATTCCCTCTTTGAGTAATGGATCAAGATTTAAGTTGTCTATACCCATCTCTTTTGATACGATCTGGGCAGTTTGAGTTGCCCTCTTTAAAGGTGAATAATAAAGTCCTTTGAAACCACCAAATTTATCTTTCAAGTCTTTGAGGCGCCTTCCCAAAATTGTGGCTTGCTCTTCCCCCAAACTTGTCAAATGATGGTTGAGGTCATCTGACTTCCCATCAAAATTGTACTGACCATGTCGGACCAAAATAATTGTCCGTTCAGCAGTCACCTTCTCACCTTCAGCCCCTTCACATTTTTTCAACTTGTCCCAATTGTCATTCCATTTGGGTCTACAGGGTAATTTTCCAAACCGGTTACCCCAGCCCCATTTGTTTTCCAAACGATCAGCTACATTTTGGTCGTGGTGAAGTCTACAGTTGTTCCATGGAGATGGACGGCGGGAAATGGCGACTCCCGCTGTAAGGCCTACAGCAAAAACTGCCGCGTTGCGAAGATTGAAGACTTTCCTTAGTGAACTCATGACAGTCGAATAGTTGATTGTGACTGGGATTCAAGAGTATCAGAATTAAGGTAGCAATTGATAGAGAATGGGAGTTATGCTGAATAGGACAGGAGGTTTTTGTACAAGTTAAAAGATGATGAAATGTTCAAGTAGATTGAAGTGTCTAACGGTCGAGAATGAACGAGGTTATTTGCATGATAAAAAAACGTTGAGCGAGGCTGACGCTGACGCATGACGATTGAAAGTGAGTCAGAGACAGAGACAGATGTTTAAACATTTATGCTTGAAGTGTAGCTACCGTAAAACATTATTCCATGGCAATTTAGTTTGGGATGAAATTTGACTTGTAAGACAAAGAGAGGACTCAATTTTTGTAGATGGTTGCTCTGGGGAGAATTACAAGGTTTATGATATCCACAATTTGTACAATAATTGCCAGTTGGCTTTGTTCCAACAGCAAGAGCCTCTTGCCAAGGGGCAAAGTGATAGAGATTGTAAAACCGATCAAAGTTAATTTTGGCAACGTTTTCGCTAAGCGGTTAATTCCAAGAGGTTTTACACTAAAGATAAATAAAACTCTTTCATTTTGACTGACCAACAATTTTAGGATACAACATGGGCAATCAAACAAAAATATTTTTGGATTTACAAACCCTTTGAAAAAGACCTCAGGGTCGAAAATCGTAGCAGATTTCTTTTAAAGAAATTAGAATTGATTAAATTAAAATTTTAGATGATTTTGGTTCCTCACTTTTGTATCATGGAATATTATTACATATTTTTTGTTTAAATCAGTTCTGATACCATTTCGACTTTTAGAATAGTCAAGCAACGGAACATGACAAATGATTAAAAAACTGGATTCCTGACCATTTAAAAAATGTCAACGTTGTTTTTTTCTCGTGAATGTATGACCGTCATCACCATCAAAAACGTAGGATTAGTTGGAGTTACTGAAGCTCCTTAATGCTTAAATACAAATTAAAAATCGAGTTTTGCTTCAACATCTTCCTGAAACAATTTACACAATTCACAATTGTTACCTTTCCAAACAATTAAATTTTTCTTTCCTTTGGTTTAACAAAAAAGGAAACCAAAGATCAAAGATAAAAATTGAAACATTTGCAATTGAACTTTTAATTTGCAATTCAAATTGGATTTTTTGTATAGAAAAAATTGCTTGAGCTTCCCTGTAAGGATTTGAAGAGTCGCAAGTCAAAACAGGTTTTCATGGATTAGTTTGAACTCGAAGGTCAATACTTTAAATGTAAATGCAAAAATACACAACCAGCATCCATGTCCATGTCGACAAGACTGCATTAAGCATTAAATTCATTTGCGCAAATAGAAAAATGTTCTCTGAATAAAAAACAATTTGTATTTTATTTGCATACCTATTTTTTTAAAATTAGAAATCAAAATTAACGTCATCTTCACCATCCAAAACTCACAATTGAGCTGCATGTGTTGATTCATTTCAGAATGTACATTCGATGGGATTGTGCCATACAATTTAATTCAACATTATTCGATCCTTAGTTCTCAAATTTTGATTTTGGTCCTCATGGACCAGCAAAAATTAAATTGAAATGGTGTCAAGTTTGAATTTTGTGTTGGTGTACTTGTTAATTCTGGGTGGTCACAATTTAAGCACATGGGCCCTAGAAAATATCAATAGACAATGTGAGCATTTCATAAAAAACTGTGTTTTAAAATTAATTTGAGATAAGTACTTAAATTACCCGGGGAATTGTTTCTAAGGAATTGGAATTTATTTTAAAATGGCGGGAATTTTTTTGTAATCTTTTAAATAACAGCTGAAACCTGTGGGATATTAAATCCAATAAAAAATGATGTTCGTACCATCGTGCCGTGGACAGTGGGGATATTCAATGTGGGGAAGATGGCTGAGGGTGGGCAACCCCAATTTCTAACAAGTGGGTTCATTATAAGTCCAACTTTGGTTGTGTCAGTTCTTGGAGGTCCTTCTGGACTATCCCTGCAGTCCCAAAAGGTTCCATTGAGGTATCCATCGTCAACCAATTTAATTGTAGGAGCTGGAATAAAAACTACAGATTTTTCACAACATGATCAATTCGCACAGTATTCCCGGGTAAATTTGAATGTCAATACATTTTTCTAGTATGTGGTCATGGGCTAGCTTCTCACCTTTTGCCTTTTCTATTTTTGATTTTTCGAAAGTTTTTAAATCGAAACACAGAAATTGTGTTGTTGAGGTTCGAGTTGGTGATTTCATTTCAAAAGTTTGAATTTCTAATTTCAATTCTTGGCTTAAATTTTCCAGATATCCTTTATAGAACCCTTTAGAGATTTTGACCCCTCAAACATTTATAACCATCGTGTGGTTTACCATTTAAAAACTCCATTGAATCTGACTACTCCCTACGTCCACAATATTTGTCTTTCCCTCTATTTCACTCGGTCAGGATTTAGCCTCAGAGACAGTTCAACCTTCGGAAGGGACATGATTCATAGCGGTTTTGCCCGTAATCCCACCAAAAACTTTCATTGGACACTGACAGCATGGACATCTCGTCATGGACATGCCAACCTCTGCCAATCCCATTTCCGCTACTACTATCAAAAAGACGTATTTAGTCTCTGTGTAACTAGAAATCTTGACCAAAACTCTACAAATGCTTCCTACACGAGGTTATTGGACCATATTGAGGACAATCAGAACAAGTTAGAAGATTTTGACCTTTGTCAGTCCCATGGGAGTGTCGTGTCTTATGCTGTTGGTGGAAGGTGGTTCACAACTAGTACTGTCACCTTGATTCCATCCAAGAAGAGAGGTCGTTGTGGACCCAAATCTGTCTACACGATGGCCCCACTCAATTTTTCTGTTCTGGTCAAGTATCTCGAATGGCTTTATTATGCTTTCAAGTGAGTCCTTCAAAAATTTACATTTTCCACTGTGGTCAAAGTTCTTCAATTTGAAATATTTGTACTTGAATTTCTGCTCACTAGATGTCCACCAAACACATTCGCATGTGGTGACTCCACCTGCATTTCGATGAACAAACTTTGCAATGGCATCAGCGATTGCTTTGACGATGGGGATGAGCATTACAATATCTGTGGTATCGAGAAGACTATCACACATCTGATTGATTTTCGAATTTCTGGTACACAACACTGCCCACCTGTAAAAATCTCGACTAGTGGTGTCATCAAGTCTTGTACCGACTCTACTGGTCAGAGGGTTGAGTGTGAAACAACAGGGGCGACATTTGTTGGAGCGACTGTGAAAGTGACTTGCGATGAGTACCACACACCACCGAAATATTCGTACCAGTCATTGGAGCTACAATGCAGTCCAAATGGCAACTGGAGTGGATTGCGACCATTTCATTGCGAACGAGGTTTGAAGTGAGAAAATTTAAAACTGTTCCAAGTACAGTGGAATTTATATGCAATAAAATCGGCTGTAAAGAATATGGTCTCGTTCAAAACTCGCATCATAAATGGACGGGGAATTCAAATGAGTTGGACAGCTGGAATTTTGGTTTTAAGCACAAGTACAATTTTGAATATTCAGTTTTTCATTGCCTTTCGTCATTCGTGATTACCTAAAATCAATTAATTGGTACTTATTTGCTTGGTGGTTTTCAAATTATTTTGTTTTGTCAATAACGAAATGAACAATGAAATCAATTTCTGGTCATTTTGTTGATATTTGATTCGCTTACCAAAATTAGTCTTTTCATCTCAATTCTTTCTTGTGACTTGTGATGCTTGACCTCGTAGAAAAGAGGAAATTAGAAAAGTTGTGGTCGTCGTAGATTACTGAATGACAAAAAATTTATAGGGTCAGGGTTATGGAGGTCATGGGTCGTCAATGAAGGGTCTATCAGGCACTGGATTATGAATTGCGCTAAGACGGGCACTGAATGAGCCATTTCCTTTTTATAGCTGGAAGTCTTGTAGGAACTCAAGTTCAAGGTCACTGTACTTTTACTGTGTGGAGTTGAAAAAAATAATTAAAACTTTTTAAAATAAAAATCCAGATTGTGGGACAATGGGGAATGATACGGATGTGTTCCCTTGGACTGCCACCATCTTAAGAGGAGATGAATCAATTTGTGAGGCGACCTTGATCGAAAGTTCTTTTCTCCTGACCTCTGCTGACTGTCTGATTGGTTGGTTGGAAACGGAGAGATTTAGGTCAAACTATCAAGTTAGTTGGCAACAATTTGGAGGAAATTTGAAAGTATTTAGTGGGTCTGAAACTCGACAAAGATTCGAGGTAATACCTATAATGCTCGATGCTTCCTATGACCAAAAATTTTAAGTATAATTCGGAAGCACAATTTTGATTTCAAGTTTAACTGAATTGAGAACTAATTCAGCTTAATTTAAATGCAGATTAAGAATGTTTGGTTGTCACCAGCACAGAAACATGGAAGGGACCAATCGACTCTTGCTCTGATTCAATTGATGGAAGCCCTCGATGTCAATGGAAAAAATAAACCAATGGCTGCCTGTTATCTGCAGCGACCTCTGGGATCATCTCTGGTTGGCCAACTTGGACTTTATGTAAGCAATTTATACAGTTGGATAATTTCAGAGAAAATTGTTTTAGTTAATAATATAATTTGGTAAATGTCTACACTTTTTGTTTTAATTATCGTTCCAAAGATGGTGGAAATGTGGAACCCTCAATCGTCAGGAACAAATTTAATGCAAGTGACTGGAGAAATTGCATCTAGTGAAACTTGTTCCGCTCGCTCTTTAGATCACAACAAAGACAATGAAGAGGAGATTTGCATTAAACTCGGTAAAAGGGAGATCAATTAAAATCACTTGGTTTAAGTTGATGAAATAACTGACAAACAAAAAGGGTCATATATATAAAACAGCACATAGAAAATCAGCGCAAGTTTAATAAAACATCGAACATAAACACTAGGGATCACACACTAAAAATCATTTAATTGACTGAGGTTTGTTCGATTGAAGTAGCGAGCGTCTTTAGAGGTAATCGATAGCAGAAAAACTTACTTTTTATGTGTGATCACCCTGATTTTATGTGCGACATCATATTTAATATGTGCTGTTAAAAATTATACCAAAAAAAAATAGTTAAATTCTTTGGTTTCTACTGGAATGGTATTTAATACTGGAGTTTTCTGGGTTTTAAGGAGTTGAGCGACCTCTTCCTGGAGCGGGATTGTTTGTTACCGTTAAGATTGGGAGTGGGACTTATGTTCAAGTTCTCAAAGTAAGTTTTTCTGCATGAGGATGTGATCTGCATGTGATCACACAATTATGAATCTTATTAGTTGTAATTATTTAAAAATTGTTATGCTTTCGATAAACTTCTCACATTTGCATTTGCCTTCTCTTTTAAATATTTCTATTCCTCACTTGGAGAGAAATTTTTCAAGAAGAATAAAAATTAATTTTACTTTATTTTTGATAAAACTGTTTCAGGGGATTTTCAGTGAAAATAAAAATGGTTTTGGATTTTTTCAAAATATTGACTTCCACTCTGATTGGCTTTTGGATACCCTTGAATTTAATTCATAAATTAAATTGTTCAAATATTTACCACAAGGAGCTACTTTAATTTAAAATAAAATCTACTTTAATTTCAAATAAAATATTTTGTTCTTATTAAATTAAGTAAATATAAATTTCAAATACATTTTAGTGTTTCAACAATAGTTTATCTAACTTTCAACTTGGAAAATAGTTTTTAAATTTCTAACTTGTACTTGTATTCAAATGTACGCTACTACATTGAGACACGTGTAGGTTAAGTGAGCACACAAAAGTTTACGTTTATTTTCTAATTCAATTTAGAATTTCGCTAGTTCAACCTCAATTGATCGAATTAAGTTACAACTTCCATCAACTCCCATCAACTTGCAACTTCTGTTCCTCATCCAATTCCTTGCAGACATTTAAAGATATTTCCACAAACTTAATTTTAATTAACATACCAGTTTTATTCCAGTCCAAAATTTTCTGATTCTGATTCAAGATTTTCCTCTAAATCAAACTACTCCGCTTCATCATCAACATATCGCACTTGGCTTGAGCTCCTAATAGGTCCCAAGTAAAAATTGTAAAGTTGACAAGCTCGACCTTGACAACTCTTCACATTCCCTCTTTCCACTCCATTGTCCACTTTGCCTGATTCTGATTCTGATTCTGCTCGTCTATCAAAGACCTTGGCTCACGCGATGCAACATTTGCTCGTTTATTTCCCAAAGCAT
>JAQHQX010000132.1:0-18204 GCA_034694425.1 Arrhopalites sp. Gr-Col-00791
TAACTTGAAAATTTATAACTTAAATTTTATAACTCAGAAATTTTATAACAACGGACTTTATATCTCGGGACATGGGATCCATTTTAGTTATTCATAAATGTAAAACTTTTTAGACTCTTCAGAACATCATTCTTCATTGTCCATCAGAATTTTGGTTATGTATTTTGGGCAGGAAAATCCCGGGTCTGTTGTAGCAGACCCGACCGAAATGGATTTTTTGGGTCTTAAATTGACACGAATATTTGAATTTATTTGAATCTCCTCAAATTCTCCTCAATACTCGTGTCAATTTACAACACAAAAAATGCAATAGAACCCAATTGTCCTACCCTGTATATAACAATTGACAGGGAAGAGTCATGTGAATTTTGAATTTTACCGGGAAACAAAACTGGTAGTGCTTCTGGTGAGTGAACCTATTAACTCAACTTCATACGTAAGAGTTTTCGGAGATCTCTAACTACGCTCGCTGCTTGAATCAACCAAACCTAGCTATAACTGACCAGGTCTATGTACCCGCAAAATTGCAAATTCGCATAACTCCTCCTAATAGGATGGTGTCGAGCAGATCTTGTCCATTATAGGCAGACACATTCACTTCACTGTACTTTAATTCCAATTTCACTCCGGGTCTACAACATACTTTATGAGTCGTTTTGGAATTAAAAATTAATTATTCAACCATTGAGCACATTGAAATGTGCTTTAGGTACCGAAACTTGTACATGCCTTAATTGGTTTCTGATTAAGATGAATTCATATTTTCGATTGATCCACGAGCGTTAAATGGTCACATAAGTCGCAGAACCATGACGCTATGTTACCTCTAGAGAACCTCTAGTGTTCAGGAAGCTTCTGTTGGTTCACTGTCGCCTGGAGATCCCTTCATTATGTGACAATTTGACGTCAATCAAGCCCATGTCTCCGTTAAGGAAATTGGATAATTGGATAAATGCTAGAGGTAACAAAGTTTACACAGAAACGGCAGTTGTACACTCTAGAACAGACCATTTACCTTTACAACTTCTTGTTAAAATTGTTGTGATGATGATGTGCTCTAGTTGCATTTTTTCAAATCCTTTTTTTCGCTCTAAAAGATTTTGTGTCAGGTCACAGTATTCAATACGGAAAAATATAGACCAACTTCAATATTTTTAGTGAAAGTTTTAATTTTTGCTGCTGTTCAAAAATTGATACTAGTGATTGTCGACTTTGTACCTTTCAGAAATATAAAACTTCATAAAAAAAATTTCAAGAAAAATGTGTGTGAGCTACGAAGTAAGTGTGAGCCGAGTTTCAGTCGCTATAGAAAGTGATCCACAAAAGTGAGTTTAATCTTAGTCGCGTTGTTGAATTCTACCCTAATTTCTAACACGTTGTCGGTAGTCCCAACTGCAAACTGAATGAAGAAGGTCAAAGAGTGATACCAGATTAATGTCTGGCTGACACTAAATGACTATGTACGCATTCTGAGAGTCTCTTACTGTTTTCAAATTTTTAACTTTGGAGGCACAGAAAAATACAGTGATTTGTCAAAGTATTTTGTCAACCACAGAGAATACTTGAAAATGCTGACAAAAGATCAACTCAAGTGGAATTTCAAACTATTTACAATTTGGTGCCTTCTTCACATTTTTCCATTCAGATTTAACAGAATCACTCGATCGATGCAAATTGACAATTCAATTTGGTCCAAATTCATATTCAAATTTTGGCAGTTTCTTCTGAACTGTCACAGTTTGCATTGTGTGGGTCAGACAATTTACTCCATTTCATTCGGACAACCAAAACTGCATCAAATTCCAATTATGCTGATGCTATCGATTGCTTTTGTGATTCAAAATTATGGTGGACAAATTGCATTTGTTTGTTGGCCAGAATTGAGTGCTAAATTCTACAACGAACTGTCAACATTTTTAGGTAAGAATCAATTCTCCAATCAGAAACCACATTTTGTCATTGATTTTGAATTCCTTTTGTTTTCTTGCAAACACAGAAAAGTGTGAGCTGATGGGTGAAGAGAAGAATTTGGAGCCAAAAGGAAGATGGAATGAACGGAGATCCTACAAAGAACTTCTCATTTCCTACTTCCTCTTTGTCTTTTACCCTCTTATTCTGGCTTATCCTCTAATCTACGCAGTCGACATGTCCATGCCACATCTCCTGATAAATCTGTTTCCCATCAACTACCACAATTTTCTCACCATCTCCATTTGCCTCACAATCGACAGTTTGATGTTGGCAATATATCTCATAATTGCTCATTACGTCAACTATTTTGTGTTGTCCTTCCCAAACCTGCTCGTCTACAGTCTTGACCTCTCATTACAAACGATATTGTGGTTTGGATCCACGATGTAAATCCATTTCACAAAATGCAACAAAAGTCTTTCATTTAAATATCTTGACACAAACAAAGTGATTAACGTTAATCCATTTGATTTCAATTAGATTTGTCAAGAAGAGTTTTCGTGGAGGTGACTTTGAAGAATTTCAGAAGGTCGCTCGGACTCACCATCTTCAACTCGTCCTGTTCAATCTCAATTGGTCTACAATCATTCTTCTGTTTAAAATCAACTGTCTGAGTCTTTCAATTTTTGGTGGATTTGGAGCAATTCGATTGTTGTCCACGAATCCTGCCATCGCTTCCGTGTCTAGTGTTTTTTGTATAATTGGAATCAGTTTCTACATCATCACCTTCAACACAGTTTTTATCATCCCAGACAAGATGGAAAAGGTCAATCAGAAGGTTTTAATCGAGTCACAAAATTTTCAATTGAGGGAGAATCGAGAATTTTACAGGACGTTCTGCTTGTCCATTCCACGTTTAGGAATAAGATCTGGACAATTTTCGACAATGGAGAGGGCCTCAACACCAATTTTTGTGGATTTCATTTTTCAAAAAATTGTTGACCTACTCCTTACATTTTAATCACAATTTCAAAGATTATTTTCCGATGTATTCGAAATTCCAGAAGAGTGTAGGATAATTTTCGGGAATCACAAATGTGGTTTTTGGTTCTTGGAAACTTTCTATTGAGAGCGAATCGGGAATTTTATAGGACATTCCAGTATTCTATTTCAGGTTTCGGAATTAAATCTGACCAATTTTTGACCATGGAGAGGGCCCCTACTCCCATTTTTATTGACTTTACCTTTCAAAACATTCCTGATCTTCTTCTCATAATTTAATGATACTGAATATTCTTGATATTGGAGTATTAAGGCCCACTGCAAGTTTTAGCATACTAACCACTGCAAGTTTTAACATACTAACCAGGCTAAAAATGACAAACGCCTCCACTCCCCAGGTCCCATTAATAAACCAAATGAGACAAGAACTTGCACACATGTACATTCGAGTACTGTGATTTCGAGATAGAACCTCCCATTGTCTCATCATCGGATGCATTTTTCAAATTAACATTAGCTTGACCACTTTTAAACTTCATTTGGTACCAACTACCATTTCATGATAGCCGGAGATTCAAATAATTTATTTAATGTATTATGGAGTCATAATTTGACATAATTTTAAAACCAATTTCAAGGCAAAGTGTATTCTCTCTCATTGATTAATTTATTAGCACAACATGTTTCACTATAGACCTAAACTTTGGTGTTGACTATATTATCGACTTTTTTGATGGTACATTTATTTTGGCTAAAAATTAATATTACTTTGGCATTAAAATGGCGTGAGCGCCAAGAGCGAAGGCTGACAGGGCAATCAATGTTCGACCCCATTGACATTTGTTCCAATCCAAAAACAATTTTTTTGCTCTGGGTGTTTCTTCTGATTTCATGGCGCACAACATTTTATTCTTTGGAATAAGCAGGAGGGCAGTATAAGGAAGTAGGAGGACCATCAAGGTTGTACTGCCCAGAAAACGGCTATCATCCAATTCGTAGTAGAGCAGACTTCCACTTATGATAGAAGGGATAAGTGAGGTAAATACAAGTTTTCTACCAGCTCCATCTATTAATTTACGAAAAACTGGTAATGGATCTGATCCCTCCATTAATGCTGGCATGACGATTGTACTACGAACAGAACAGAATTTTGATAATATAAACATGATATTGAAATAAAAATAACTTTCAACATTAGCCAGAGCACAAAGGGATTTTACCTCAATGTCACGCTCATACCAGTAAATAATGCCGTAGAGCCGAGCCAAACTCCTTGTAGTAACTCAGGTGAGATTGGAGTCTACAAGTTGAAAACAACTTTGAATTAGTTTAATATGACAGTACGTTTGTAATTAAAAATCAAGTCATTCAAATTAAAATATCACATCAATTTATATACCTCATTCTCTCCATTAGTGAGCGAGTGAACCTACACAAAATGCTTACCATTTGACACATCATGTACATGTAGATGCACAATGAATCATTATTCTCAGCTCCATCCCGTACACTATTGGAGGAAATGCGGTAATTTTGAAAATTGTAAAACTTTTATAAAAGACAGCGTCGGCATGACCAAGTCTCAAATATGAATGCCTGATTTGGGGTAAAAATATTATCAACATTTAAGGATGACACTAAAGTACTTACCATTATTTACAAGGAAACCCAAAATTATTCTGATGTCTGATGTCAAATTAACGTTGGTAAATGAGTTAGAAAGGACAAATGGAATGAGGTACTGCAGCAAGAGAGCTCAGAACACAACTTAGGATAGACAGACCTTGAGTCTTATGTAAACTGTAATTTGTATCCATTAGTTTGTAGAGAGTGAGAATCAACAAGGTGCTTCAATCGATTTGGCCTTGTAATTTATGAAGGTCCAAACTTACAATAAAGGGAGAAACTTGGAGTGGTAACAGATATCAAACTAGAGATGGCACACACTGGGCCCGATTCAAGATAAAAAAGTTACTCTTGGGAAATGTGAGAATTTGAGAGGAGAATTAAACTCCTGTTGATTGTAGTCAGAGAATAATTTAAGTGGAATATTCATTTGAGTGCAGGATTTGAGAAATTGGACATCCGATCCTCCATCCGAGTTGATGATGTTCAATAATGGAATTTGCAATTCATTTGAACCCGGCTGATCCTCAATACGAATTAAATTGTCAAAATTATTTTGAACCATCTGCCAATATGTTGTCGTAGTTGTCGTGTTAATCATCAAATAGTTTCTTGGTGTTTTTTCAGCTTGTGCAAGATGTTAAAGGATCACAAATAAAATGTAAAGATGATATAAAGTTTGTATACAACACTCCATTGAGATTGTAAACTTTAAACCCACAAATGACATTCAAGACTTTAATAAAAGGATCACGAAGATTATTTATTTTGCTACTGCAAAAAAATTTGCAACTTTGCAAACAGCGAATCTAAGCTGAACTGAAACTGGGAATTTGGGGATAAATTAGTTCGCCGTAAGGAAATTAAGTAAAAGAAAGCAACTTTAAAGGTAGACCATTCACAATCATTTTTTCTATGTTCAAGTCCTCAATTAGTGTGAATTGGTTTGGGGTGATTGAGTAACTTAAATCACAAGTACCCAACGGTTCTTCAATATTCTTTGGATGATTCCTTTGTTTCTTTTGAATAACCTACAACACTCTTATCAAGTCTAATGGTCACGTTAAATTTTCAGAGTCGATTTTCTCAATTAGATTTGTAGGTGAACCTTAAGTAGGTTTATCAAACTGAAAATTGGTAAATCCATCAAAATTGTCTCCAAGCTTCAACAAAGTTACTTTAATCAAGTTTTGAGTTCATGCAACCGCTTAAAGATGACTCGATTGAGTTTTAAAACAACCTTAAAGACCTTACCAATTGTAGAGTACTCCAATTAAAAATTATGAAATTCAATCCAATCCCCCAATTAAAATAGGAGAGTATCTGAATGCGGATTTACATTCATGGATTGAGAAATGATTGGTAGATGATTCCAGAATTTTGGGTGGACTTTGAGTACTCCACTCAATTCCTTCCAACTTTTTTTTGTTCGTCAATAAGTCAAAATTGGGCTGGGTGGAACCATCCGGTGTGGAACTTTCCGTGTGTGGAAAACTCCTGTGGAAAACTCCTGTGGAACTCTTTGGGTGGAAAACTCCTGTTACCACATTTATCCATGTTGGCACCAAATTTTTTAGCACTAAAAATATTCCCTGTGGCACTAAAAATTAAAAGTATTGTCCACTGTTCGGGACAATACTCAAAAAGTGGACAATACTCGAAACCTGACTCGAGAGGAGTCTCTCTCTCTTTTTTCTTCTCTTCTTCAATTCAAAGTTCCAATATTGGAACTTTTATACTACGAGTCCCTAACCGTAGGAACCCAAATCGTGCACATAGTCTAGAGTGTGTTTCTGTATTTAATTCTAAAAATCTAAGTAATAAATATTGTTTTTCTACACATTCTATTGTGAAATTCTGATCGCCTGTTCTCTGCGGTCAATTATTCCTGGGACATATTATATGGTTTGGTAACATACTTTATAATATAATATTACAAAATTTACTATGATTCTATGATTTGATGCAAGTTCTGTACATGAACATTCAATTCTGAAGACAATGCTAGGCCGAACTTCTCCTAAGAGATTTAATATAAATTCTTTCTTTGTAAACATCAATTTGTGCTAGTTTTCTAAAAATGCTATGCCGTTTCCTTATATTTTCATTATGCTTCTTTGCATATCTCTTTCAAATTATATGTAGTCTGTGCACGATTTGATCACATTAACAAACATTTACGAGGGGCTATCCAACTGCATGCCAGGAAAAGATATTTTGGACAGAAGCGTTTTTCATGTTATGACATTTTGTCAGTCACAAAAAGGCTCTTAAACAAGAGCATGTGGTCTCAAATGTTCTCTTTTTTTTTATAAAAGTCACTTTATCCAGTAAATGGCCAAGGCAACTCTCCAACCAGAAATATTCAAATCAAGTGTTGAGCAGCTTTAGTTCATCAGAATGCGATGAGGAGGGTTGAAAGTTGTTTGAACAAAAAATCTAGAAAGAGTAGAGTGGAGGCTCTTTCCATCGTTGTAAATGGTCCCGATTTAATTCCCAACGAAGGAATCGAGGCGCAAGTCACTCGATAAAAGTCCCGATTTGCTTTGAGTCGAAATAGTTGAGACTTTATCAAAATTCCATGTTTCATCTTATCCATCTTGATGGGAATAATAAATGCTCTGTTGAACAACAAGATGTAGAGCAGACTCCGGAGCCGACCAGCCGCCGACCATATTTTTTAGAGGCCCAAGCCGCCGAAAATACTAGCTAATGTTAAATTATAGGCTCAGCCGACCATCAGCCGCCGCTGAAAAAAATTACTAATGTAAAAATCCGCCATTTTGAGCCGCCGAGCCAAATTTTTTCGTCGGCTCCGGAGCCTGATGTAGAGGATACTACAAATTACAAAAGTGGTCATCGAGACCAACGCAAAAATGGGATTTGTTTGAAAGAAACGGATCGCACCGTACGCCCCAGTGATCGAAGCAAAAATGCAGGCGATCTTGATAAAGAGAATGCTGCCAGACCAACCCAGATTGAAAAGTGTCAGCTCAAGGTGAAACTTCCTCGTGTCCTTTGAAAAAGTTTTAAGATTGTCAATGTAGCGGCCATTTTTTGTTGACCTGAAAAATTGAATCAAATATTTTTCAATGCAAGTTTAATTATTTTATGATTGTCTCATCTAGAGCAATATTTCGATTTAAAGGAATTACGTGACAGTTGACATTTCGACGAGTTTTTGAATATCGTAGTCGATCCAAATGTTGAGATGATCCATAAAACTCAAGAGGAAGTAGATAAAGTAATGGATGGCAGCTATTTTGGCCATGTAGGGAGTAGCGTCCATCAGGAAACAGCTCAAGATAGTAGCGAAATTGCGCCATTTTATCGGAAGGACACTTGAAATGTAGATGGGAATGGATGGATCCAGAGCATATAAAGCAGCATTGATAAAACACGATGGGTAGATGAGCAGAGGGGTGTAGGAGATGAGCATTTGAACAAGAGATCGAAGTGGTGATTCCTTTACTGGTGCTTTCTCGTCATCAATTTCCTCGTCCAGTGATTCGGTCTCTACACCTGCGACATTTACCAAAAATTGATCAAAGAGGCAAAACTTTTTTCTAGCCTACATTCTGTAGTGGGTCAT
The DNA here is from genome assembly GCA_034694425.1 of Arrhopalites sp. Gr-Col-00791. Classification (NCBI taxonomy): domain Eukaryota; kingdom Metazoa; phylum Arthropoda; class Collembola; order Symphypleona; family Arrhopalitidae; genus Arrhopalites; species Arrhopalites sp. Gr-Col-00791. The sequence continues at coordinate 8,132 of JAQHQX010000132.1, forward strand.
AAGCCACAGCCTTGATATTCTAGATTTTGTCCTTTTAGTCGAACTGAGTCTCAGTTACTGAGATAAGACACGAGTCTCAGGAAAAGTCCTCAAGAGTAAACCGAGCAGGATAAAGAATACCATAGATTCTGCTGTCGCAATTGCAAATGAGTGAAAATGGGCTGCTCACCTGGAAATTTTGGAAATTCCCCTAAAAGTTGGACATTGAGGATAGGCCAGGAAACAAAAGCTTTGTGCCATATAAATGTCATGAAACTGTAGCCCACTGCGAATATAAGCGCGAACGCATATTGATTATTTTGTAATTGACCAAATAGAAGAGACTTAAGTACATTGAGGATAACAAAGAGAGTGTGCAATTTATCCACAAAAATTATAAGTGAAAATATTTTGTTTGGAAATATTTTGAAACTGTAATTGTCGCGATCACATTTGAGAGGGAACAGGTGAAGGCGACAGTAGATTTCAAAAACTTTGTAATTTAACTGCAAATTCTCTAATGTCAACATTTTCTTGGTTTCACAATTTACTAATGACTTTGGAATGTTTTTGAAAAACAGGAATCACATTTACTGATCCACAATTTCTTGATTGTTTCTTTGGATTTCTAAATTACTGTTTGAGATTTAATTTGAGAATCATTTTAGGATCCTTTTGTCTTGGACGTTGGCTACCAAGTTGGATTTCAAATAAAATGACTCAGCTCAACAAGCTACTGTTTACTTTATATGAAAGTTGGTTAATGAATTATAAGAGTTCGATTGCTATTGATTCGGCACGAATAGTGGCGAATGGCTCCAGGTAGTTCCCAATTGGTTAGAATACAAATCGATGAAGGTGATGATACGACATCAAGCCAAGTTTAATTCCAGCAACTGTCATAGCATTTCATTTTGACGTTCACAAACACCATAAAGTTGTAAATGACTCTCAAGGCTCTGACGCTTTATTAAAAATTTAGTTGGGGAAAATTATTTCCGCATAAACGAAGAAAATTGACTCAATAAAATGCTTGAAATTCATGAGCGTTCCACAAGCCACTCAGAAGAACATTATAACAAGTTGGGTACTCGATGTTTTTGGAGGAATTTTGAATGTCCACATTCGAGATATCTACAATTACGAATGAATTGTTGCCTGAAAATGTTGATGATTCGTTGTAAAGTGTACATAAATTGTAAAAGATGAGCGAAAACACAAAAACAAAATTGATGAATTAAAATAATTCTTAAAATATCAGTCACTCTCTTCAAACAGTGAAAACCACATCACACAATGGAATCCAGCAAAAATAAAGAACTCGACAACATGACTGCGTTTCCTTTGATCCCTCGCAAACCAAGTTGGATGAACTCAATAAATTTACATTAACCCCTTACTCTTCATGATCGAAACTGAATTCTTAAATTTTGTGATTGTTTCAAACAATTTGTTTGCGATATTCTCTTTATTTCCAGCTCAATCTGAAAAGAGGAATTGCAATTTCTCCAGCCTCTCCCTTTCAAATTGAGATTGGCAAAAATCCCCATAGATGTTTCTGATATTCGGATATGTTGTTCAGCTTGAAAAACTGTATCTAATCGTAGAAGGGCAAAAAAAGTTAATGATAATTAGACACTTAATTAATCTAAATGCGACTATTTCTCTTTTTCGCTCTGCACAAACAAGGGTCGAATTTGAAATGGTCCAATTTGGGAACCACAAGGAATTTTGGTTCAGTGTTTCCTTTATTTTGTTCGTAATAATGAATAACATTGAGCAGTTTTGTGTACGCCGAAATTTGATTTGTTGACCCTTAAGGTTTGTTATACACGAAACAAAACTACCAATCAAAGAAAAGACGTCACTCATTTGAAGCAAACTCCACTTCATAGAAATGAAACTTCTCCATGAATCAATTTATTGGAATTGAATTGAAGAAATTTAATTTCTGTCTTAAATATCTAAGTTTGTGCCAGGTGATTTTTATTTATATCGTTGGATAATGTCAGCAAGTAGTTCCACTCGCCTCCATACAACTCAGATTGTCATGCCAATCTTGTAGGGTCGAAAAATTTAGAGTAAACTGTCGTAACCAAATTCCAAGGCTTAGAAAAACCATTTGTATATTCGTGATGATAATTAATTTATCAGCTATAATTTGCTTTCACAGCTAATTTAAGGGATTTTTTATTTCGTAGGGGTCATAAAATAAAAACTGAAATATTTGTTTGAACCCTACCTGTGGCACTAAATATACTCACTTTGGCACTAATTGCTTAATCACTAATAGTAGCAAGCAGTTAGAGTATACTCGCAAATACTAACAATTTTTAGTGCCATAGGGAATATTTTAATGCTGAGTGAATTTATTTAGTGCCAAACGGAGTAAGAAAATAGTGCCACGGTGATTTAAAATAGTTAAAGCGAAAGATACCACCCATTACAAATCAAAGTACATAAATGATTCACAACAGAATTGCGTTGAATATTATGACCAAAAACATGACCACAGTGTCAAAATTATTGAGAATTTGGCAAAGCTTTAGGTGGTTCTAACCAGTCTACCTTTTTGCTGGTTCCAAGCTCTTACCCCCTGGCTCGTCCGAAACTCATTTTGGGTGGATTTTACTCTATCCATCTACTGACACTTTCCTGTTCCTACCACTATTGGACAGTAAAAGTCTGACCTGACAATTTTTGGTACTTGTTTGACCTTATTGGTGATCCCTATTTATAATCATTAATTTGTATTCGAGTGTCCAAAACTAGAACTATGATTTTAAAATTAAAGTGTAAGACTACGCGTCTCCATTTTTTGACACGTATGGCCCGAATTTTGGATTTACAGATGCCTTTCTTTATTAACATTAGCTGTACCACTTTTAAACTTCGTTTGGTACCAACTACCATTTCATGATAGCCGGAGATTCAAATAATTTTATTTAATGCATTTTATTTTATGCAGCAATAATTTACCATAATTTCAAAACCAATTTCAAAGCAAAGTGTACTCTTTCTCATTGATTATTTTATTAGCACAACATGTTTCATTATAGACCTAAACTTAGGTGTTGATTATACTATCGATTTTTTTGATGGTACATTTATTTGGGCTAACAATTATTATTACTTTGGCATTAAAATGGCGTGAGCGCCAAGAGCGAAGGCTGACACGACAATCAATGTTCGACCCCATTGACATGTGTTCCAGCCCAAAAACAATTTTTTTGCTCTGGGTGTTTCTTCTGATTTCATGGCGCACAACATTTTATTCTTTGGAATAAGCAGGAGAGCAGTATAAGGAAGTAGGAGGACCATCAAGGTTGTACTGCCTAGAAAACGGCTATCATCCAATTTGTAGTAGAGCAGACTTCCACTTATGATAGAAGGGATAAGTGAGGAAAATACAAGTTTTCTACCAGCTCCATCTAATAATTTACGAAAAACTGGTAACGGATCTGATCCCTCCATTAAAGCTGGCATGACGATTGTACTACGAACAGAACAGAATTTTGATGGTATCAACTTGATATTGAAATAAAACTAACTTTCAACATTAGCCAGAGCACAAAGGGATTTTACCTCAATGTCACGCTCATACCAGCAAATAATGCTGTAGAGCCGAGCCAAACTCCTTGTAGCAATTCAGGTGAGATTGGAGTCTACCAGTTAAAAACAACTTGGAATTAATTTAATGACAATACGCTTGTAACTAAACATCAAGTCATTCAAATTAAAATATCATATCAATGAGGTATATAATACCTCATTCTCTCCATTAGTGAGCGGGTGAACCTCCACAAAATGCTTACCATCTGACACATCATGTACATGTAGATACACAATGAATCATTTTTCTCAGCTCCATCCCGCACACTATTGAAGGGAATGCGGTAATTTTGAAAATTGTAAAATTTTTATAAAAAACAGCGTCGACATGACCAAGTCTCAAATATGAATGCCTCGTTTGTGGTAAAAATATTATCAACGTTTAATGATGACATTAAAGTACTTACCATTATTTACAAGGAAAACCAAAATTATTCTGATGTGGAATTAACTTTGGGAAATGGATTTTAAAGGACAAATGGAATGAAGTGCTGCAGCAAGAGAGCTCAGTTAGAACAGAACTTAGGATAGCCAGACCTTGATTCTTATGTAAACTGTAATTTGTTGTCATTCGTTTGTAGAGAGTGAGAATCAACAAGGTGCTTCTATCTTTTTGGCCTTGTAATTTATGCAGGTCCAAGCTTGCAATAAAATGAGAAACCTGGAGTGGTAATAAATATCAAACTAGAGGTGGTACCCACTGTGCCAGATTCAAGATAAAAAGTTACTCTTATGACATGTGAGAATTTGAGAGAATTAAACTACTATTTCTTTTAACATTTTGGATGTTTTGTCAACCTGAGATCTAGAGAAAAAAGATTGGTCTGCATCAGACACAAAAAATATGGAAAATAGTCACAAGCTTGTGACTATTTTCCATATTTGACTAGACTTGAGTCATAATCTACTAGTAGATCATGACTCAAATCCGTCTAAAAATTCAACATCAACATCAAAATTCAAATTCTTGGAATGGAGAAAATATCCGTATCCCGTTTTAGTCTGGGAAAAATACACGATAGTTTCTCAATTTTCCTGGGGGTAATAGGCTTGGAGCACTCAAATGCTTGAAAATTGCACTCAATCAACAACAAACAAAAAAAACTAACAAAATCTTGAATCCTTTGGTAAAACGAACATTTCAGTTTTTATTTCATGGCCACACAGTACCGCAAGTGGATTTTATTGTTTTTTTTTGGGTCGTACATTGGCCCGGGTCATGGGGAACTTTCAAATAAATTCAATCTTAATGGCAATTCTCGCGCCAATTTTCCCCAAAAAATCCACTTGGGCCGAGTCTATTACGACCGACCAGGGTTTTATCATACCCTGTTCATGACACTCACGAAATAGGATGTCCTTTAAATTAGCCGTGAAAGCAAATGGTAGCGGAAAAACTCATTATTATCACGAATAAAAAACTATACATACTATAGTATATGCTACATGCAAAACTTTGACCTGGATTTTCTACCTTAGCAGCAAAAAATGACACCGTTGAATTTCAGCGGTCATTTTACCCAGGGTTAGGTGAAACTTTTTTTTTAAATCCAGCATGGAATTTTCCCTTATGAGTAAAAAATCTCATGTTACTACGCTGACAAATGTAGAGAGCGGAGGGGTAATGTAGAAAAATTCAAGACTCTGAACTATGGAAGCTCTTCAAACAAATTTCAAATTTTGGACGGAATTGGTAACGCATACCATGGCCACCGACCATGAGGCTCCGGGTGGCCTCAGTGTTTTCGGAATTCACTAACTCGCTCGCTTCACTCGCTACTTCAATCGAACGAACCTCCATTGACATACTCTGTCAATCAAACCCACTCCACTGGACAGTGGAGTAAGGCTCTACACGAGTCGGTTGGATACGATTTAACCGATGAGTTGACTCGCGATATGTACACAACTTTTTTTCATCTATTTTCCCTCACTCAACTCGCGACGGTTAACTCGTCAAATTAGAGACGAGTCGAGTCGGTTGCTCCTCACGAGTCGGAAGAGAAACCGACTCGTCGAGAGCTTTACAGTGGAGTTTTGCTAGATGGAAGTAGTGTTGTTAGAGAACTGAAAATACTTACGACCAGCACCGAGGCCTTACCTCTGTCCAAAATTTGAAATTTGTGTGAAGAATTGACCGTGTGGAGAATCGTCGGTGTACAAGAATTCATCTGCCCTTCACTTGTTAACACTGGTTAACTTAAACACCTTAACTTTTTTCAACGAAAAGTTTAGTTTGAGATGAAATCTGTGTGCAAAAATTTCGAATGTTGCACATAACAATTAGAACTCTGTCAACCGAAAAAATAAATTCTGTTGGTCGGTAAAAATAACGCCCATTTTCAAAGACTTGTGTACCTCATTAATACTGGGTTTAGGATTTAAAAATAAATAAGTAATTGTCTTGTGATTACATTCATGATTCAACTGTTCAGGCTTATTTTTAATACAAATCAAACTGAACAACATAAATATTTTATTGAGCTTCGGGACAAATGGAGCGAATGGACACTTGTTTCTGGATGCCAAATTAGTACCCCTATTATTTTTATGCCCAATATCGCTTTGACTGTGGTACCTATTATTTCCTAGTGGATTCTACTTGTTTGCTCTGACAGTTTATTTATCATTTCAAGTATGTTCCAAGAATCGTCAATTATTGTAATTCAGATGATGCAAAACTACTTTTGGAACTTTACTGGCTCGTGGCAATTGATAATGAAGCTCTTGAGTATCTAGAGTTTGTTGTGCAAATATCAAATTAGGGTTTCCCACAAAAATTTTTGAGTCAGTCGAACCAGAATTTCGTCGAAACAAAAACGTTTCGAATAGATTCGAGTACTCGTTTAAAATATCGGATCACAAATCACTTTTCCAAAAATTTCCATCTTTCTGTCAATCCGAATTGTATCGAAAAACAAATGGCGACTGGAAGTTGGGCCTCCTATTGTCTCCTTCTGCTCATGGTTGAAGCCATTCAAGACATCAACGTTCTTCAAAGTGCAATCAAATTGAAATTCTCGCATCTGTACCTTCAAAAAAGTTCCAGTTTGATGTCGATTTTGTCAGAAGTTCCTGCCGATCATTTTATTTTGCTCTACACCTGAAATCAAGGTCAGTTTCGAGTTTCGAAATCCAGATAATTTACTTTATTTCTTGAATCCTGAATTTCTCAATTTTTCGGAAGGTTGAATTTTTGAACGGGTGTTATTTTTCCAGACAGTCGAATTATGATTGGTAAGTGCAATATCCGGAATGTTTTATAGCACACAGAATTCACCTGTCCTTCACCTGTAAATTTTGTTCAACGAAAATTTTAATTTCAGATGAAATCTGTGTGCGAAAAAGTATTCCGGATATTCCACGTAACAATCAGAAATCTGTCGGTCGATAAAAGAAATTTCTTGCAAGCAAATATTTTGGTTGTTAAAACTTCCTGCTCTTATTTTGATGATTTGTCCATGATCAGTAAATTTTACTTTACCAATTTGTGTAAAAGTAGGTTCGAAGAAGCACAAAAACCATAATAATCTTTCTATCTGCATCCTGGTTCAGGCTGATTTTTCACAGTGCAGCCAATCAGACCAACCTATTTGCATTAAAAGGGAATTGGTTCGACGAATTCACTTTATTTGAACACCAAGAATTCGCGATTTTGTGAAAACTTTTAATTTGTAAACTGATTAGAAAACCCCAAGGTCCTGAGTCCAGAGGAAAAGCCACCTCAAGAAAAACTAAATCCCCAGTTTTCGGGCATCAACTCAAATCCGATCGTCATCAGGGCTCGGCCCCCGGGAGAAATGGGAAATGGGAAAAATGGTAAAAACCGGTTTTTACCACCGCCGGTTGAACGGTAGAAAGTGGGAGATAGACAAAAACCGGGAAATAGAGAAATTTCTGAATAGTACTCCGAATGGCTATGAGTTTGAATACACGCAGTTTGAGCATCAACTACACTTCAAACACTCACATTTCTTAAATTAAGATACTTTTATTTGTACCTGCAGCTGTCGGTATCAGTTGGGCTTGCTTTTGGAAGATTTAAGAACAAATGGATCATGTACATGTGGGATATTCAGCTTGGAAGGTAGGAAGTCGCACGTGTCCTGACCTTAAGTACCAACAGTTTTGAGTACCACAGGTATCAAAGTCTGTAACCATTCGGAAGACTATGATCAACTTCCCACATTGTGGGATACCACAACTTTTTTCAATAGTACCCTATGTTTATGACAAATATACTTGTCAACACAATTCGTCATTTTAACCACTTGAGACAAAATTTGCGTCATAAAGTTGCCTTGAATCGTCTTAATTACGAGTTGTGATGACTGGAATGCTACTGGAATTCCTGGATTTTGTTGTGGATGTCTACTTCACAGGAATTTTGGTCTATTTCCCACCTGATTCCTCTATTTCCCACTTTTTTGCGTATTTCCCACCCAATTTCTCCCACTGGGAAGCAGAATTTCATTTCTCCCGGGAGATAGAGAGCCCTGATGCTGACCTCTGGGAGCCACCAAAGGTCAAGGCCCCGAGGCTACCGCAGATGTGACCAATTACAATTTTTCTATTTTTTTCCTGCTAGTACATGAACAAATAAGGGAAACGTGTTTTTTCATCTCGCATAACTCCAAAGGGTTCCCGAGATACAGATTTTTGAAATTGACTCCATGTCTTCATTAGTGACTGAAATGAGACCGTCAATTCGGAGGTAGACCTAATTTCAGACTGGTTGACATACAAACTGACAGACATAGTGATTGCATAAGTTAACTTCGCTCCTAAAAACTTGAATTGCAATATCAACTTTAACAGCCAACTTCAAGTTTCCCGCTTTCTCTTTCATTTGCTGTATAATCAAAGATAGAAGTCAAATTTGAATTGAAACCAAAAATAAAATTACAAATGTCGCATTCAAGAAGTAAAAACAAATGTGTTTATTCTTTGTTGTTACAAATGAGTGATTATCCAACCTGTCAATATAGTCCATTCAAAAGGTTAAAAAACATGATGAATAAACTATCTGCCACTTACGCACTTAGACTAAGTAGACCTATTTCACGCCCATTGACCACAATGAAACCATTAGCCTTCAAAACATTTGTCATTCCTTTCAATGTCAATTTCTTCACAGAACCATTCAAAATAGAAAATTCATCAAACCCATTTTCCCACGCTTCATGTCCTCATGACCAAAAATTGAATTCCAGACCCCTTAAAAAATGGCCTCTCAACATTTTATGACACAATTTTAGCACCCCACTGAACAGAAAAATTTGTTGAAAAAATCATGTCAATTAGCTCATTTTTTAGGACGAGTGGGATCCGCGAAACTTAAACGATCTTGAGTGGTTTTCATGCACTTGAATTACAAGTTTATTAGCTTTGCCAAGTGTAGGTGGAAAATGTTGTACAAAAAAATTATATTTCTCAAACTATGATTAGATTTTGGATTTTTTCCGGTTTCCATCCATCTCTCCCCGTTGTGTCCGCTACCCAAGTATTTCGTTTTTAGGTTTTTCTTTATCAAATTTTGAAAACTTGGGTTTCGACCAACACAGGTTAAATTTTGGTAGGTCCATCAAAAGATTTTCTCTTTGTCAAATCTGGAATATTTTACACCCACATTGTCCACATGTCATAATCAAGACACTCCTCACTACTCTGACACCATTTGCGTGATAGAAATCAATTAGCCCCTCAAAAACAACCTTCTTTCTCATACTCGAATGCACTTACTTCAAAACAATCATTCCAAAGCCACCTAATACTTTTCTCGACCTACAAGACAGACCTCGTATCAACCATTAAAACTACAACTTGATCATGTTCCAATTCAAACACTTTACCAAAATATCATTTGCAACTTTAATTCAAATTTTGATTCTTCCCCTACTCTTTACTCCAATTTACAGTTTGGAATTCCTCCAAAAATTCACGCACTCCCAAATTGTTCATTTAACTTTGATTTCAACTTCAAAAAATTTGAAAATCCAATTTGAAAATTTTGCTCCCACCCTTTGTCTAGACTATTCTCTAGTTTTGAATACACATTTCTATGAAAATTACAAAAACACCATCATACAAATGCGCCAATGCCGTGAGAAACCTTCCAGTTGTACCCACCATTTGGAATACACTCATAAAAAATATAGTTCAAATTCCAACTATTTCATTTTCGACTCAAATGAATTCAACCTCTTCGTCCAGAACATTTCCCACTCCTCTGCTGATACAAGCACCAACTTGAACAGTATTTTGTCGAATTTAAACATTTACATTTTTACGGGTGACTCCAAGGGTGCCATCTACAACCTAATGACTCAAAAGAAATTTCTTGGAAAACTTCGAATCAAAATCGGAATACATTTGGAATCTCAAGATCTTTTAATCGAATCTCCGAATTCCCCAAATGAATTCGAATGGATCAAAAATGCTGACGTGATATCCCAAGTATCTATTATTCTTGAGAGGTGGCG
>JAQHQX010000133.1:0-18154 GCA_034694425.1 Arrhopalites sp. Gr-Col-00791
ATGCCGGCCTGGTTAGAACCACCCTCGAACCCGAATTCTAGAATGAAATTTTAGCTTTAACTTTGGCTTTAGCTTATTATTATGTGTTGTTGCAATGGGTTCTGAACTTAGTCAAAGTTTGACTTTTGCTTTTGCATTAAAGTTTGAGTTTTTCACCTTTTTAAATTTTCTTGAGTCAATCTGATTTTCAGTGATGGATTTTGAACCCACGATACATTTCATATTATAGAATGTTAATTTGCGAATGTTTCTCTACATACATAATCGACGGAGTGAGCAAAGTGAACGTAGTCCTTACCGTCAACTAGGGCTCAAAAAACACAATTTCTGTTCGAACGCTACAGGTCGCAAATCAAAACAGAATTTTATAAAAGTTGGCAAAAATGTTGACCATGACCTAAGGACGAGCTGTATAGTTTTTGGCTACAATCTGATAGGTTTTAATGTACATTTAGATTTTTTAAAAAAAGCTCCATTTTCCTATTATAACTGGTTGTTGATTTTGAATTACTTGCGTAATTCAAAATCAACAAAGCTGTACTATTACTGTGACAACCGTGTCGAATACTGTATCCAAGTATTTTCTACCATTTTTTGGACTTGATTACGTACATGCATTGTAGTGGTGAGCAAAAAAAATTACTACTGAACCACTTGACCTTAACTACACTCAATCGTACTTGGATTTCACAAAATACCCTGCAGTGAGTTCCGATTTGACCTCCTAGTGAAAAATACTAATTATTTTACAAAGTGAGACATGACAGCCATTAACGTTGCATTAGTTTAACAGTAAATTAATTTTTAGATAAATCTTTTTTCAGGCAATAGAATTACTCATTTTGGCCGTAAATAAGACACATTTGGAAACAGGAGAATTCCACACCGGAAGATTCCACCCACCCCTGGCTTGGTTTTATTGCGTCAATGGAGTTTTGTTTGACCGAAGTCGCGAGCGAAGCGAGCGGTTAGAGAACTCCGAAAGCCCTTACTTCCAGTGAGGCCTCCCGGAGCCTGTGTGGTATTTTCCTGTTATCAAATGGGTCATAATTATGGCCAAAATGAGTAATTCTATTGCCCAAAAGATCACGTCCTAATTCTTAGTGCCAAAGTGAGTAACTTTTTCTTGTCAAAATGTGTCATTTTATTGTCAATGAGTCACGTTCGTTTTCAAGTACTTTTGTGGTTTAAACGCGCAAAAGGTTCGTATGTTATCATACAATACGATACACTGTTCAGCATCTCTTTGAGTATCATTCTAATTCTTTTCAGAATTTTAGGATGTAAGGGGTCGTTACACAAAGGGCACTTTGCAAACCATTTAATTGTGACTAAAGGGGGGGTCATGAAAAATTTCTAACAAGCTCACCATGTTCCACACGTCAAGATCTACTTGTTTCATACATAAAAGCAATAGAAAGTTGACCCTAAACTTTTATTCATAATTAACATAAAATAAAATGAAATACATAGAATAGTGTCATCAGCATGAGGAAATTTCTCTGGAGTGTGATGAGGCTGGGGGAATGGCAAAATAGTCCCAAGTTTTTGAAGGGTGGTATGTTAATATTCCTCGACCAAATTAGTACTGACTTGTATCTAAATTATTTAGATACAAGTCTGTACTAATTTTGTCGAGGAATATTGAGAGTCTACCTGTCTTTCGTTAGCATTACGGTAATAGGAAAATGAAAGCGCCAAAACCATATTTTTCAACTTTAACTACAATTAGCTAATTGCAGTAATTTTTAAATGTAAAACGAAGTACACCATAATCGTCATAATTTTCTGTTTTACATTTGGTGCAATTTTCAAGCCATTACAAAATGTTGATTTTTAGTACTTTTAATTTTTTTGCATTTTCTCATGAACCTTGACATATAATTTCGTTGACGATATAACTTTGCTCACTCCGTCCTTTTGAACATGGAACATGGGCAATTTCCTAGTATAATTACTTTGCATTTAAATTACTGATTGAATCTTTTTGTTTTGCCAGACTGTACACACAGAAGTAGAAGATTATGAAATTCAATTCTTCATTCTTGAATGTTCTCCTCTTTTCATTCTTTAATTATCTGGGCTTAATTTAAATTCATTTAAATTATCATGACAATCAGCTCACCCTGTTGTCCCAACAAAGTCTAGCATTGGGAGTCCCAATTTGGGACTGAACATTGTCATTGTTTAAATTACTCTACTCATCCACCTATAGACTTATCGACACTGAGAAGACTGCAACACTGCGAGGGAGTGGATTAGGTAGATGCATAATGTAACTACCGATCTTCTCCATCTTCTCCACATTAAAAAATTTCACTTTCGTCGAAATTTATTTTCTTCACCGAACTAGATTTGGGAAACATATAAAACAGCAGATAATAAATAGGTGACCGCATATGCCAATTCATGATTCAGCACTAACTTTGGAACATTTTATTAAAAAATGTGGACATTTGTTTAGTAATGAAAAGTTTCCTATTTTATGAAATCAAATTGACAAATTCAAAGAAATTGGAAACTTTAATCGAGGCTGTCCTTGTTTTTGACGGGTGATTTATTTCAAAACTGTTCATAATGTGGACATATATTTATAATTTTTTTTAAATACTTTCCTGTCTCGATGAATTTATTTACAATTTACAAAATTTCGTATTCTCCATCCGGGAGTAATTAGAATTATGAAGGCACCTTCAAAAATATTTAGTTTTTATATTAAATTACTAAAATTACCTTTAAAAAAACGACTACAACTACAAGTCAAGACGAGTGCGATTTTAAATATACAAAAAAAAATTTAAATATGAAAAATGCAAACAGTCACGAGGACATGACGCAGAAGGTCAAAGATATTTGTCTGGTTCTGGTCAAATTCATACAGAAGCAAATCTGTCAGTCAATAAAAGTTGGTGGGGGTTGGGCATCAAAACACCCAAAGATCTTGTCTCCAACGTGGGAGGTTGTTCTCCTGGGACTGTTCCGATTTGAAATCTTTGGATGAGATTCCCAACAAAAAGTGTCAATTCCTGTACAGCCAACACTTCCCCAGGACAGACACGACGTCCGACTGAAAATGGAATGAGGGCATCATTTTGACGACTCACACAGATATTCCCACTTTCATCCGAAGAAAGAAAGCGTTCTGGCCTGAAGGTCTCCGCATCACCCCAAACGCTATTGTCACGTGATGCCCCATACAAATTGGGCATGATGATTGTGCCCTTGGGGATTGTAAATCCTTGGAATTTTGTATCAGCCATCGCTTGATGACTCACTCCCAATGGGACAAGGGATGAAAAACGAGTCACTTCCATGATCGTCGCTTCCAAGTAGGGTAAGCTGGAGTGAAAAATAAACATAAGAATTAGTTTGAAAGGTGCCTTTAATTGGGGCAAATTTAAACTTAAATTGAATTGGGAATTGGGCGCTAACATGGATTTGTCATTCAGCGACACTCTACGAGATGTTCCCACTTTGGCCAAAATCTCCTGATAAAGTTTCTCTTGAACTTGGGGGTTAAGAGCCATCAGTAAAAATGTCCATACTAAGGTTGTTGAGGTCGTCTCAGCACCTACAATTAAATCAGGTGGGATTCTTTAAAATTTATTTGAAGATATTACGTTCACATCAAAATCCTTATTTAGAAGGGAAGGAGAAAAAAATGGAAAAGGGACCCGGGAAATTGAATAATGTAAGAGAGCTGAGAACTTAAAATCTTAATTCTAATTAAATATTCAAAAGATGGCACACATAATTAAGGCTAGAAAGGAGAGATTTGAATTTTGAGCCACAGGAATCATCATGAAAGATAAATAAGACTCACCTGCGACAAACAAGTCAAGCATCGACACGAGTAGAGACAACTCTGAAATTAGATTTTGAAAAAAATTTAATAAATTAATTTCCTGCATGTAATTTTTCATGAGGCTTCCAGAATAGAATTAAAATACAAGAAGACATACACACAAGTGCAAGTTCATGTCTTGTGACTTGAACTAGAAGTTCAATGCCAGTTTCGGAAAATTAAATTCCCCTCCAAAAAATTCTTTGGATTCTAATAAGGAAGTAGTTAGTAGAGGCTTCTTATCAGTTCGGTTGGATTCAGTTTGTGAGTTGAAAGTGAGCTGAACTGATCTCGAGCTGAAATTTGAGCTCGTGAAAAAATTAGTTGGTGCGGGTAAGTTTCCATTTGAACTTTTTTTCAAAGATTCCATTTCATTACACGCACTTATGTAAGAGCTGCTAAGCCCACAGCTCACGAGCTGAACTATCAGCTCACTAACAGCTTTGATGAATTGAAATGAGCTGATAAGAGGCCTTGGTAGTTATGTTCAATTTTATTTCAAATTGACATAATTTAATGGAACTTAATAGACTAGACCAACCTCCATTAGTTTTGTAGAAACTGGATTCACTGTCTTGAGTCTTGTCAATTTGTTCCAAAAAGACATCAATATAATCCCTTGGGGAACCTTCCTGAAATGTTTCTTTGTGCTCATTTACAATCTCCCTTAAAAATGCGAACGTCTTCTCATTGAATTCCTTTGAAGCGTTAGGAAAAATTTTGGGAAATGATTTTCGAACATAATTTACTGATGGGAAAAATTGGGCTAGAGTTCCAATTAAAGTTGGCGACTGAATTAATCTGAAATTTTCAAACAAAAATATAATCAAAACTTTAAAATTGACATTTTTCAAAACAAAGCGTAGCCCCATAATGTGAATAGTGAATGGGATTTGATGACAATGTGGGCAATTATTTTAATTGTTTTCAATATTTAACTTACTGAGTTAATCGCTTCAAGAGGTCCATAAGGATTGGGTCATCATGAGAATATCTTTTCCCACAGACAATCGACCTACATTTAAAATTTTAATTTGGTTATCAATTTCAAATTTCAAATTGAATTTAGTCAATCATTTTGAATTGCACAAGTCATAATTATTTTTAATGATAGAAATTAGAAATTGAAAATAATTGAAATGCAAATCAAATTACCAAAGAGCATTAAGGACAGCCGCATTAAAACGATTTTGAGTTGAAATTGGTTGGCCTGCTGTTTTGCTCAAATTTTGAATTAATTCGTTTACTTCATCCATTACTAGAACTTCCATACTTTGTTTGCCGAAACCAAAATCCCTCAAATTTCGCAACGCAAATCTTCTCTGCTCCGTCCAGTGGTTACCCTCATTAAAAATTATACCTGTGCAAAACATTTAAATTTTTTACATTCAACCTTTTTTTTATAATTTAAAGTGGCGACAATAAAGTTAAAAAATTCTTATGACTATAGAAATTTGGATCAGAAAATTAAATTAAATTTTTGTTTAAACAAAATTATTTTCTTGCCTCGAGTTGCACCAAGCCCGCGATCTTTTAAAGAGCCCCCACCAGGTCTACCAGTGAAAACGGGTTCATTGAAAGCTTCCTTTATATGTCGGTAATTATTCATAACGACAACGCTACAACAGTATAGAAAATAAAAAATGAAAGTTAAAGGTAATTGAGTTTAAATTTGATCAAATTTAATTTTCAAAATTTTAATTGTGACTAACCGATTCGGTCCAAGTTGAAGGCCAATGATATCTCCGTATTTTTTACCCCATTCCATAAATGTCAGATGACGATGACTACCCAATTGAAAAAAATTGCCAACAATAGGGTAACCTTTTGGTCCTATAAAATTTTAGTTTTAGTTTTCTATTATTAAATTCCTTTTTGGAAAAGTTAAACTTAGTTAAAATTTAAATTGTTTTTAAAAAAAAGAATTAAAAAAACTGACCTGGAGGGTAATTGTTGGATTTTTTCTTGAACAAAAAGAAAAGTGTGAGGAGGAACGTGACAAATACAAGTAAGAGGGATTGAGCTAACATGGTTAATAATAGAACAAACTATTGTTTGATGGGTCTATCTTAATTGTAATTAAAAATTTTTATTTAAATATGAAGGAAAACTTTTGTCAATTAATTTGTTAGAGATTTATTTAAATTGTTTAACAGAACAAGATGCAAGTAAAAACTTTTAGATTGAACTGATGAAAGCAGAGGAAACAATTTAATTTATATGGAAATTAAAGATAAAAATAAATTGGCATGTGATCTATCTAAAATTTATAGTTGACTTGTGTCACTTTTACTACTCATGTGACCAGTTCACAAAAGATTTGATGAAACATCAAATTGAAGTGACGTGTGAAATGTGAAATCGATTTCACTTTGTTTTGTCTATCCAATTTTTAATCCAGACCACAAACATAAATTCACAAAGTAGATAAAATAACCAAAGTTTGTCAATGACAAACTTTGGCTGTGAAGTGTATGATAAATTGTCACGCACCTCGTGCTTTCAAATTGATGATGATATGGAGGTGTGTAGTTAAATGTTTGAAATATATCAGTTGTATTGTAGTGGCCAAGCGATGACTCATTTAAAATGCTCAATTTGAAAGAGGAAAGAGCATCGTTAAAATGTAAACAGGATAAAAGTCACATGAGAATGAAATGTTGTTGGATTTGGATGACTTTGTCAATGAATTTTGGAGATAATTTTAATCTCGTTCCTGCCTCTTGTGACTCTTTCATAGTAAAGCGAGTTGTACTACAAAAATATAAATTACAATTAAAAATAAACGAGAACGAAAAGTTGATCAATTTCACATACAGTACGAGGTAATAATGATTTTCCTTCTCTGGTTTTGGTAAATCTCGTGAACTGTGAGTTTTCACTACTATTCTTTTGAATCCACCAATACCAAATACTGTTGCAGAATACAAATAAAGCGCCGTGAAAACTCACAGTTCGCGAGCTTTACGAAAACTAGAGTTTCAATTTTGATGAAAATCATTAGTACCTCGTACTGTAGATTGACGTAGACACGTCTATCTTTCGCATTGCCAATTGTCACGTGCAATTTTGATGGTTTGATGAACAGACTTTTGTTTAAGAGAATTGCAAATATTTTTTTCGAATATATATACACATTCATAATGGATGCTTTAATTGGATTGTGAGATCAGTTCGCAATTGTTGTGGATTATTTTAGTTGTAATTAACTCCCTGATGACGCATTAGAACTGGATTTGTGTTCCAAAATATGTGAATTCACAATAAAGGTTGTGAGAATTATTTAAATTGTAGAATATTGATTTTCTGGTAATTACCACAGTTGATATTCTGACTTTGGCTCATGCTAGCAGTACTCGGATGTGATTATTTTAAAAAGATTCTAAAATAGTCAAATTAAATTTTTGAAAATTGAACCTATAGACATACGAGAATGGATTTTCATGAACATTGAGATATTTTATGCAATAAAAATGTATTTCACAATTTTCCATTAAGTCAAGCATTTTTTATTGATTAACCATAATTTGGATCTTGAAAGTCAAATTTCATGAATCACAATAGAAATTTTCTACGTTGAATATTTTCAAGTCCTCTTGACAGCTCTCTCTTGGAATTTGCTCAGATCAAATCTAATAGCACTTGTCAATTGGTTGTTGACTTGTGCAAAGCTTAGAAGGGTTTCGTTTCACAAAGAAAACGTGCATAGTCGTCTGTAAAAAGAAATTAATTTGAAAAAAACGTGATTGTGGTTTAATTCAACTGAAATGACAGATCTAAATCAAATTAAATGACTTACAACTCCAATGTTTTTATCATCAGCAAGATCGGTCAAGCACTTTGGAGTTTTGTCCGAACCAACAATCATCTGTAAAAGTTTTTAGGAAAATAATCAGTAAAAATTCTTATAATTTGCCAACAAAGATAATTCAACATTGAGAAATCTGAGAGAATTGATTTAACTTGAACTTGAACTGATTGAAATGTTTATTGTTATTTGGACTTACTTTAATGGCAGCTGATGGAGGAGATTCGAAACTTTTCTCGTCTTCGTTCTTACCAACCTGCCCAAAAAGTTAAAATTAATTCTATTTTATTTTATTTTACGACCAAAAGAGAGAAAAATGGATTAAAATTTGGTTTCGATCTTTCAAAATTTTTACGGTACCCGAGCGAATCCAAATCCAATCAAATAATTGCAATAGTTGTAGAGGGCGAAATGTCCTCTAATTTGAGTACAGCCATTTGATTGCCATTGATCGAGTCCGCAGAATGCGTGGCTTCCTAATTTTAAAACATGTTCCATCAAATCAACATTAAGTTTTTTCAAACAATGAACAATAGACTTTTAAAATAAGTTAATTGATATTTTGAATTAACCCATTCCGGGGAAACATTTGTTATCGGAGTATTGTCCAGATGAAATTGCATCAGGTCTGTATCTTGGTACGACCCAAAGGGTATCAGGTGTCTTGCCATCTTGAATCCATAAACCATTACCAACTCCATTGTTTGTTTTCAATGCAGAAGCTGGTCTTCCTGTGCTACAAATTGTTTCTAAAGAAAGCAACAGAGCAAATTAAAATCCCAATTTCAAAAAGTACAAAATTTTCTATTTCTCATTGAAAATCCACATTAAAAATTAATGTCATTTTAATTAATTGCTACTCACTTGGATCCACAAAGTAGGCTAAAAAACGAATTTCAAAAAACAAATTACATTTTCAATTCAAAATATCAACTTGAATTTGCATATGGAAGAATCAAATATAAAAAGTAAATGCTCTTCTGATTCGAATTTAAAATGTAGAAAAGTATCCTAACTTTTATCTGATTTTTTCAATAGGCGGCCATAATATTTAAGATATTATAAAAAGACTGTACAAACAACAATTCACCAGTCAGAACATAGTAGACTTCTCCGTCGACGTTTTCTGTTTGGTAAGCGCCCATTAAGTCATATCTGAATGGGAATGTTGCATTGACAGCAGCTTTACGGTACTAAAATCACAATCACAATTAAATTACATTTATTTTAAACGTTCAATGATAAATTTTCAAAATTTAATTTCTAAATGATTACCCTGTGTTGGATTCCAGCGACGCTACCTTGCTTATCAAATAGTATCATAACAGATTTTGTGTCGCCATATTGAGCTCTGTATCCCCACCATTCAGCTCCATTGTTGCCCTGGGTTTTACACGATGCTAAAGAAACACCTTTTGGATATTTGTTAGCCTGAGTTTTTCAAAATACAAAAACCAAAATCAATATTTGGGAAATGTAAAACCTTATTATAAATATTTTAAATGGAAAAGAAGCTTGTAATTAGGTTCTTTTGTCTGTTAATGCAAATCGATATTTAACTTACTGCCACACCCTCGGAAGCAGAAAGAGGAACCATGTTGGTTGGAACAGCGGCGGCCTCTGGAGACCAAAGAACTATAATAATTAAAAATGAAATTAGACACAATTACAAATTTCGTCAAAAGTTTGCGAACCAAAGTTAGGTGGCGCCACCTTTTGTCATCTTTAGTCAAGGTAGTCAAAGTAGAATTAATTAAATATTAGCTTGTATTTTAAATTAATTTTCAATTTCTCACATCTTAGGGTGTCCCAGGCTTCACACATTTTGTCTTCCTTTCCACCAGATCCGTTGCAGGTTGTATCGACGGCTAGATACAAAAATATAAGTCAATATGTTACAAGTTTGTCAATTGGACATGAGAAGACTTTTCTGGTTGAAATTATTTCTGAAGCGAATAAAAATTCAATTTAAACTTACCATAGGTGGCGGCAGTGAGCCCCAACAGGCAAAAGATGATTTTGGACAGCATTTTCTCAATCAATTAGTTTTCTGGAACTGAAGGTTGAATAAATTTCGTGTCAAAAAATCTCAGAATTTATATGAAACTCATCGAGGTCAATTTGACTACTAAAGTATTGTCTTGTCACCTCAACTTCAACCCTTACCGATCTGACAACAGATGGTTTATTTCAGTCTATTGTGTTGGCCATGATATTGACATTGAAAAAATACAAAAAATCTTTTTGTCAAAATATGTTGAGTATCGATGTGAATAATTTAGAACAAAAGTTAAAATCAACACTTTTGGTGAAGAATGTCAATCAAATCAGAATTAAATAAGTTTTTAAGTTATTTTACACAAAGGAAAATTTTCGTCAAGGTGGCAGAGGCGGCCAGCTTTCAGTTTTAACAAAACTCTCAACATGTAGTTCATGGCTGCAGCTATACACAGCCGGCTGTGTGTCTGGGGGATCATAAGAAATCATGTTTTAACTATTGCCAAGTCCATGTGGAACTACCAGTCGAATCAGCTGTGGAATTTTAAAATGAGTGTGGAAGTTGACTGAAACATCCCTTGATATTTGAAAGACAATTAATTGGATCGAAAAGTTGATTCTCAAGTAGCTAATGAGGCTTCAAATAAGTGCGCTTTGATATTCCACCTGACAAGCCTGAAAGTGGTAATAACTGTTCGAATCTTGATGGATTCTTGAATATTGAACATAATGGGAAAAAAATTTGGGATGCAGGATCGAAACAATCAGTTTAGCTTCAGTTGGTATTAAATGAGGGGTTTTTAAAGTGGAATAAATCAAGCCGGCCCTTTCAAAAGTTATGAAATCAATTTCGTTTTAGTTCAAATAAAATAAAATCAGTTTGCTGATAAATGAAAAAAAATACAAAGCAAAAATTGACATCTGGCTTTGGGCTTAGGAACAATCAAGTGAGTTGGGTTTGTTGGATGATTTGAAAAATATAATACACAACTTTCAAAGGATTTCGACATTGAACGTTGGAAATGTCAGGGTTGAGATTCAGATCTTGATCTCTTTACACAAGTGTCAGTTTATTGAATTTGAACTAATCCAAAAAAAATTTGTGGTTGCTCTATTCTTACTTTAAAAAAATAATTGATTCTGATTCATATTTAGAAGCTATTCAACTTACTTTCAGTGATTTGATGAGTCGTCTCTATTGATTACAAAGTTTATAGAATATCTATAGTTTATACTAAAAAGAGGAGTACTGCAGTAGAGGATACCCTGCCTTGTTTAAAAAAGCTGTCGACAGCTTCCCCCATTTTACGATAGTTTCTTCCCAGGAATCCATCTAATTTGTATCCGGAATATAAGCCCTTTATCTTGGAAAACAAACCCATCAGGTCACATCATACACTGATTTTCGGGTCGTTTTTCCGAAGGTTTTCCGAAGGTTTTTGCCACCGAATTGTATTCCAAGAATGCATCAGTTTATTCAAGCTCAGGTGGCCTGAGCTATTTTAAGGCCTGGCTCAGGCTTTAAAATAATTTAAAAAGGTGAGAAAATCTAGACCGAGATGCAGGACATGTGGGCTGAATGGTGTGGACCACAAAGTCACTTGTAGTCTGAGAACTGTTCAATGCTTGTCCAGTTTGTTTAAAATGGGACAAGTAGTTGACCTGCATGATGAATTTCTACCAATGTGTGAGAAGGACTCTCACGAGACAAAGATCCACATCCCCAAAACAAATCCATACACTTTCATCCAAAATTTTCCCTTGTGAATCTCTCGAAATTTTACAACTGAGTTGTGAATAAATTCTTGATAATTTGGTTGCTCTATAAGAATTCTCCAACCCGAGGTGACACCAGACAATCACATTTGTCCAACAATCTTCAACATCAATTTCAACCGCCATCTCAATTTCCCGCCAATCTCTTCGCTACCAAAGATGAACAAAATGGCATTGATGGATTTACGCCTGATGTTGAACCATGAAGAGCAAAAGCTAATTTTAAATTGCCTCAATGAAAATCATAGATGATGATGGACGCGTATATCGACTGAATCGATCCATAATGAGATGTCTTAGACAGAAAAATTTCATGTAGTACACCCAGGACATGGAAATTTCCATGTCATCATGCATCCTTAAAGATGCAAAATGAAATTCATTGATCTTGTACAATTGATTTCAATCTTTTTCACTCAGAATTTATTTCACAGGTAACAAAATTCCGTATTAACAAAATCAAGATCTCACACGGTACCCGATTCCAGAAAAAAGGATAATTTAGATGATATCGCAATTCCTCCAATGTCATGTTTTTAATTGCTAGTCGTCAACTACTTCCAATGGGCCATCATTCTGTGAAATATTCAAACTTCAAAACCATTTCCTGTTGGCAGGAAAATTGAGACAAGTTTCGAAAATGCATTAGAGTGAACGCCGAAACTGTCAAATTTTACAGAAACGAAGTGCCTGCATGTGCTGGGGAACTGCCAACATTCGATTATAGATCAAACTCTCCTGTAATTCACCACACCGAAATGGGCTGCACATATTTTCGCCACTCCAAGAATTTGAATTTCGAATTTTGAATTTTTACATGGACTTGAATGAGAATTTTATGATTTTGTGGCTATTTTTCACATTTCTTGTGTCTGATGCAGACCAACCTCTTTTCCGAATATCCCCAGTTGACGAATCACCCAACATGTGAAACGAAAAAGGAGTGAAACCGCCCTCTCAAATTGTCATATTTTACATGAGTATCCTTTTTTCATGAATCGGGTACAGTGTGGGCATGTAGAAAAAACTGAATCTGAATTCAAAAAGTGGACTTGTTTAAGGCACAAAAGTATTGACTTGAGCACCTTGGAAAGAAATGTGTAGAATTTTACCATCATCTGGTTTCGGACTAATTTCATTTTGAGCTGTTGTCACATACAAACCATCACGACCTTCATAAAATCCTCGAGCCATGGACGTTGGTAGTCCATTATTTGGCAGTGACACTTGGTCCACAACTCGAGCTGTCAAAAATAAAAATTTATTTTGATTTTGATTCAAGTCTTGAACTTTTGAACTATCAGCTAGAGACATCTGTTGGTTAATTACCAGTATCAACATCAATTTTTACTATCCGCCCTCCTCTAATCATACAAATCCAAAGGAATCCAAACTCATCAATCACCATCCCATCAGGTTGTTCTCCAGCAACAAAGTCGGGACTTTGGTCACAATCAATTAAAATCCTTTTGTTTGCTGTTCCAAAATAAAATAAAATTGAAATGACAAATGAAACAACAAAGTGGTGTACAACTTGGTAGAAGACTAAAACTAAAATTTAAAATTGGCTCTTTTTTATTGTAAACAGTAAAATGGTACACTCACCAACTGTGCCAGTCTCAATGTTATAATCAAAAGCGTAGATTTTACGTTCTCTAGAGTCATTTAGGAAAAATTTAGTATGATTTGCATCATTACTCCAGGCCATCCCATTTGCTACGTTATAGCCAGTAGTAACTTTTGTAAACTCATTTCCATCTAGACGATACAAATTTCCTCCATTGTCTACAACTCCACCATCTTCTCCTTGCAAAACGGAACCAATAAAAAGTCTCCCTCTAGCGTCACATTTGGCGTCATTGAACCACTCTTTACCTTCCAGTTCAGAAGAGACTGTAGCAACAACTGTCGTATTTTGCAAATTCCAATTCAATTTTAATAATTCATTTCTCCTACTCACAATAAAAGTTCCTGGTTCATTTTGATAGGGAATGATGATACTGACTAAATCACCCACAGTAATTTTGTCAAGTTGTTTTGTGACTACATTCAGACGCAAATAATCTCCTTTGTAGGTGTCCACGTAGTACAAATTATTATTTTCCTTGTCCCAATATGGCCCTTCTCCAAGGAGTGCAGCGTACTCATTCACCACTTGAATATTTGGAACTAAAAACGACTTTTCTTGTTTCCCAACTTTGATTATACTACTATGAGCCAGTTGAATAAAAGACAGGGTTACCAATAGGCACCATTGAAAGTGCAGTTTTTTGTTTCCTGTTGTAGTCATAATTTGGGATTCAGTTTGTTCTAATTTTTTTTCTGGGTTGAAAATTGTGAGCTTGTGCTGAAATCTTGTTTCACTAGTCTCAGTCTCACAGTTGAGTTTCAAGTGTGCAGATTTTTGTGTCCACAGAAGAGTCACTCCAAATCCTGATTCAGCTGCCCAATACACGATATATGATTGACGACATGTACAAACAAGCTCCATGATATTTGGGTGTGGTTGCACATAATTAATATTTACAGCACATTCATCTGATCATCAATCAATCTGATATGACAGCTATGACAACTTCGTTCTCATCCAACTGATATTCATTTGCCCCATGTTCAGCAATATTTTTTCTGGTCCTCGTATTCCTTTGTTCTTGGTGAGTACATTCAAATTATTGTAACGAATAATTGAACGTCACTAGATGACTTTTTATCATTAAGAATCCCGTGGATACATTTTTTGTTTTCCCGCCCAAACCTAGGTTGGCGAAGAAAATAATTTCCGGCCAACGCCAAAAAATTTAACATTGCGGGTATAGGCAAGCACTAGATAAAATACAATTTTTTCCGGCGAAGAAAATTTTTTTTTAGATTAATGGTTTGGGGAAGATAATTTTTCAAAAACAGATTATGCACCCACGAAGAATATCCTACCATATAATTTTTTTTGCATCAATCCTTCAATAGGCATGATCTACGTGCATGAGTACCGAAAACTAAAACTAAACTAAATAAAAATAAAACTAAATTTTTTTACTAGAAATCGTGTCAAGCTTAGAAGAACTTCTTGTACTCTTCCTCGTGTCGGCAGAGGATTTTGGTGGATGGAGAGTGAACCAAATGCAAAAATGTTAAACTTGATTCAACTATTTGCAAAAGCGCAAATATGCGCATCTAATTTCATTGTGGGAAGTTAGAGGAGTGTGGGGTCCACAAGACCACGTTGTCATTTCCCATTCATTTTCTGGCATTCAGTTTCTGCGAAGTTTGACAGGTTTGATCATTCATTCCAACGTATTTTCAAAACGTTGTCATTTTTTCCCACCCACCCAAAATATTTTTCAGAGGTTTACATGCTGCTGGAGAATGACCAAAGGAGAGTAGATTAAGGGTAGCCATTTCAATTATCTCATTTCAATATTCGGGTTTTCACTAGAATTATTCTCTTTTCAAGCATACGGATCAGTGATCGTACCCAAGAAATGTGGGTATTTAAAGAGTACTCTGATGCTCAAAAAACCTGTACTCAAATTCTTATTCATTCGGAGCACTGATCGGAAATTTTTCTAACTTCCCGGTTTTTCTCCATTTTCTAATTTCCACCGCTCAACAGCCATTGGTAAAAACCGGTTTTTACCACTTTTCCCGTTTATCACGGGGACCGAGCTCTGGCTTGAACTCTGATTTTTGTGAATTTCATCTTGCAAAAAATTGTGCGTCTTACATTTTAGTAGCCCTTTGACTTGCCGTCGTCGAGTTGTAAAAAAATTGTGGATTGTCAAATGAATTATTTGAATATTGAAGGGTAACAAGGACAACTTTTCAAGTAGCTTGATGGAGCTGTTAGTTGTGTCATATTTAAATGTTATTTAAATTAAAAACATTTTGGAATAATTTTCTAGATGTCAAAATTCGAACATAGGAAATTGTGTTGGCAACTCAAAATGTGATTAAATAGAGTGGATATCAACTAATCTCGATGATTTATAATTGATTTATGCGATCTAAAAGAGTACTAACAGATAAAGAATAAAAACATACAATTAAATTGATTCAAGGCCAAAGAGTTGATTGACTCTAAGGATTCTTGCTTCAAGGACACTAATTTTTAATCCACATCTACATCTATTCTCTAATACTAACAAGGATGCTACAAATTCGTGTAATGACATAATGAATAAAATTTGGTGTTGATATTCTTTCCATCATATGAAAGTTACCGACCATCACACCCAATTCGGGCACAGATTTCATCATCATTCGAAATTGTAACTTTTGTATGGGCGAAGCCAATCTATTCGAAGCGAGTAGATCTTCCCTTTTGACTGCCTTCAAGTGTTCTGGGATTTGAAAAGCTTTCTCATAAATGACAGCAAAGAAGATGATCAGATCGGCCCCCAAAACGTAACCTAAAATTCCAACAACTGGATGCTGCGCAAATACATTTATTGCAAATACGGGAGAAAATGTACCTATAAAAATAGCTAAATGCTTCATTGTGAAGATGATGTACGAATCTGACAAGTTGAACAATTGGAGGGTCAGCTGAAGTGAACGGAGGTTACTGAATGTATCCACCAGCAGGCTCAAGTTTGACATTTGATGTGGATTGACTGATCTGCATCTTTCAACAATTAATCAAATCAACATTTAATTAGATGATTTAACCACTTCACTAGGATGAATGAGGGACTGTGAACAGGTACAAGTGAAATAAGCACTATAATTTATTTGTGATTACGTTTGTGCTCGCTTTATATTTGAGATGGTGTCATTCATTTTCTCAAAAAATAAAAGCTGTGTCACGAAACAGTAGTAGCAAGTGGCTCCTAGATTAAGGTATACAATCGCATCAAAAGGAATGAGAAGAATGTATGTGGCCATGTTCTGATAGGTAGGTGGCACCACAGAGAAGAGCATCTGGTACCTTGTGGGATCTGAAAGCAAGATCATGAGGTACATCAGCATGGATCCAGGCAACACAACTGGAAAGATTATGGCCAAAAGTTCTTGCAACGAATAAGTGGTCACCCTCCTCCTTTCGATCAGTTGGTGCTCTACGGAGAAAAAAATTCATTTCTTAACTGATCGTTCTGGTTTGATTCTGGCAGAGCTTGTAGTTTTCATATGACTTACCATGATCCTCGACTGAAGGATTCGTATGGAAAAGCAGATTGAATACGAACACATTGATCTCGGGACATTTGATGAATTTAAGGTACATCCAGTAACAAAATATTATTGCACCAGAAATGTAGGATGCATGAAGAAGAATGTGGTCGGCTTTAGTGAGCCAGCAGCCATCTAAGAGCAGCAGCTGGATCAGCCGATAAGCCACGAATAATGTGTGGATGACCGTCCATATATAAAACAGTTTCCAAGAAATTTTCAAAAATTTGTCTGACTGTTGGGATACCGAATAGGTTTTCTGATCGACCTTGATGGGGAGGAGGTTAGAACGGGAACAAAAGTCTATCAATTTGATGTTCAATTTTGCTTCTTGTATTGTCAACATTTTGAAGAGGTAAGAAGAGGAATGGGGGCATTCGAAAATTTGTTCGGTAAAGAGAATTGAAACAATTTAGGTCAACACGTTTAAGACTATTAATTGAGATTCGGATCATCTTAAGCGATTTGATAAAGGTAACAAGGACTGATTTGAGTCAATTTAGTGTATCAGAATTCATTACAAAAGTAGCAAAATGTGCCAATTTGAACTGATAGTACTAAGATATAATTCCACTATTATAATAGGAACAGATAACATAATTGAAATGACTAGTACAATTAGCATCAGTTCATGAAATATGTTAGCATTATCGTATGTGGAAAATTTTCCGAACCAAAAATTTTCTCTAAAAGACATTGACAATGGAAAAAACGTTTTCTCAGCTGCACTTGGTTCGTCAAAAATGTCAGACTTTGTATCCATCAGAATTATCATTTATTTGATGTCAGACGCTATTTTCAGCTCATCCACAGGATTCCAACTTTTTTTAAAATAAATATTATTATGGTAGAAGGTCAAATCAGCAACAAAATGAGATAATCATAAACAAACTACTTACCACAAAGGCATAAAGTAATAACCATTGTTATTTTAATTATTATAAAAGTACATGTGAAATGGGTGTAATAGCCTTGATTATAGTAATATGCGAATAAAGTCACAATGATAAAATATTGCATATCCTCGGGATATTATTTATTTAAATCTGTCATTTGACATACTCATCCTGTGCTCACTGGGGACGCGATCGTTTAGCAAACTCATTGTGTACTGAATGCGATGATGTCGCCTGATACTCCACTTAATTTGAAATTTTCCAATTTCAGCAAGCTGTAAAAATGACAAAACTTCAAGTTTCTTTATTCATGAGAATTTCACGTTGTGAAGTTTCTTGTGAATTGAAGTACAAAGAGCTCGCCCATAAATTATCAGTTTTTGATATTTTCAAAACTATTCTGTCAAAAGCGTCTTCAACTGGTTTCAACTAGTTGTCATCTTTTGTAATTTATTATATATATTCAAGAGTTTCTTTGAATCGTATAAAATAATTTATACGATTCAAAGAAACTTTTGAATATCTGAAGTTGGTGATTTAAATAATGGGTTTCACAGCAAAAAAATAGAATTTCACAGCAAAAAAATAAATTCCACAGCAAAAAAATAGGTGTCACAGCAAATTAGATATTTGACATCAAAAAAATAGGAACCCACAGCAAAAAAA
>JAQHQX010000134.1:0-18117 GCA_034694425.1 Arrhopalites sp. Gr-Col-00791
TCAATCTTGTTTGACCTGCATGGGTCAAACAAAAAATTATATGCCGCTAGTTTTGCCCTCAAAAATTTTCTAAATTACTGCAGAATTTATTTTTAATAGTCTCAGTTCGATTCTCGCGGGACAGTCGGTGGGGTTTACTTGTAAGAACAATGCACAATGTATTTCTAGTCCTCATTACAATTACAATTTGATTGTGAGACTAATAATAATTTGGATCAAACAGAACATAAATTATTTTTACATTATCCAAATTATTAGAATACAATTCCCATAATTGGATTTAGATTTAGAATCGGCTGGTCAACATTTCTCTGCATAACAAGAAAATGGGACTTGTACGTGTTGAAACAATTATCTACCACCTACCACCTAATAATAAAAATGAATAGTAATTAAAAAGGTTATTTGCAATTACAATTACTGTATAATGCTACATGGTTTTGCAATCAGCTAATTTAATTCCATATTTATTTTCTTGCCTGTTTCATCCTACCCGACCCTCTTGGGTAGAATCACAGTCCCCCATCAATTAAATTCAATCAAGTACAAATCACAAATGGAATCCAATTGTTTGGTTTTTGTTTTTGGCAAATTTTAATTTTTTGCTATGCAGAATTTTTTTTTTGACTAAACCGAGTTTTAAAAGTAAAATATTGTAGTGACCATAAAATCCTTCTGTCTCTGTACTCACGATCAGATTGTCCTTTTTAATTTGTAGAAATCCCAAATTGTATTTTTCTCTTCCAATCCAATTCTTCTTACTGAATATGGATGAGTTGATACAATAAATTATAAGGAGAGCTCTTTCATATTTAAACAACTTTGTTTACCATCTTCAACACTTGCGTAATGTTAGTGAATGCATAATCGCCTAAATTGGCTACTCTTTTATGTCTCGGATATTGAATTGAAATTTTCTAATTCTAATATCAGTTTTCCATTTATACAATTAGTCGTTTTGTACGTCCTTGCACATTTCCAAATGGACATTTGTGCGTGGGTGCATAATTTGTTTGTTGTAAAAAATCTTGGGCAAACCTCAAAATTCAAACTAGAATCTTTTTTGTGAAAAAAAAACTTGATTTTATCTAAATCTTGTCCATAAAATTTTCATATTCGTTGACATTTATTTTCTTCGTCAAAGTAGGTTTACGACGTGTCAAAAAATGCCGCCACGCATTTTTTATCCGTTTTTCTGAGCTCTATTCCGATACCAGGAAAGATTTTGCCTCCATTTAGAAAAAATATTAAAACCGTCACTTCGTGACGCTTTCAGCCGCCGAATTGTATTCTGCGGTAGGGAAGCGAAGCTACAGATGTGTCAGTTGTTTCCGTCTGAATCGCCTGATTTGGAATAAAATTCAAAGTATGATTATAATTCAATCAAAACCTTCCACGTGATGAAGCCATACCGAATAATCGCAACTTTTAAAATCGATCGTTCAATTTAATTTCTACAATTCTATTTTCGGCTTTGGAAACCAATCCGAGATTCGAAAAATCGATTTTTGACTGTTTTCTAGTCAAACACAGTCTTGATGTCGGTTCGAAGCAAAGTGTTCCAAACCTTTTTTACAAGTCTGGTCTTTCATTTGGAAACAAGTCCACCAAGCTTGGGACACCGATTTTGTATGTTTTCTAGGTTCTTAGAGTTTTGATGTCGGCTCGGTTAAAAATTACAAAAGTATGCACGGACTGAGGAACACAGGGACAAAAAAAGATTTCAATAAGAAGCAACGCTTCTATAAAAACAATACTCAGAGGCTCGATCGACCTTCGAAAATCGGTTTTGGGAACGAGATCCAGATCCGAAAACCGATTTTAAGCTGTTTTAGAGCTGCTCAGAGTTTTGATCCAAGATCGAAGCGAAATGAGAAAAGTGTACACGGACAGACGGACGGAAAAACGATTTCAATAGGGAGCTTCGCTTCCCTAAAAACTAAAAACATATGACACCAAATGTCTCCTGGATTTCTGGGCTCAGAATCGGTCGTTATTCCAAGTACAAATCAAACTCCAACCCATTTTTCTCCCAGTTGACGTCATGGGACACCGCAACTTTTCTAAACACAAACATAAACTACAACACATTCTCTGTAAAAGTGAGTGGGACAAATTGGGAAATTAAAAATTAATCAATATAAAAAATTAATCTAATTGCGTCAAGAGTGTCTTGTCTTTGTATTTGACATGACAGAGAGTTGCAGACCCACTTGTAAATTTTGAAATAGTAGGTCTAGACTCTAGAGCAAATCACCCAAATTCAATGTAAAAACATTCAGTCATGTAATTCCTACATTGTAGCTCATCTCAAAATATTGTTATAACTTTGAATAAAAAATTTCCATTGTTGTAGTAATTACAATGAAAAACCTACAAGATGAAAATTTATCTAAACTTTAAATCCCCACAATAAGCCAAATTCAAAATGAGTCTGCTAACCCCAACAATTTTGAAGCACATGAAGATAGGTGTGACTTTTGGTCAACATTTCCACTCACATCCTTACAAGTGGGATGCCTACAGATACGGACCAAGATTAATTGAAAATCCATTGGAAAATTGGCATTGGATCCTCAATGTCATCTTGACCTACTCTTACATGATCTTCCTCTGGTTCAGGACATTCCAAGTGATTTTTGATCCAACTTACAGTCTGGCCTTCAAAATGTTCATCCAATTTATTTCAATCACCTTCTCATTCCCCGCCCTCTTCCAATTCGTACTCCTCCTGAAAAAATCAAACTTTTCTCAAATATTTCATCAGACCCTCATCTCTATGAAACATTTTCAAGGTCTATTTTCACTTTCAAAATCAATTCAATTTAAATCTATTCCAAACAATTTA
This sequence comes from Arrhopalites sp. Gr-Col-00791, assembly GCA_034694425.1. NCBI lineage: Eukaryota > Metazoa > Arthropoda > Collembola > Symphypleona > Arrhopalitidae > Arrhopalites > Arrhopalites sp. Gr-Col-00791. The sequence goes on from JAQHQX010000134.1 coordinate 2,849, forward strand.
ATTGTATCGAATGTTTCATCTCAAAATGTTTTAGGTCATTTAAATTAAAATTATTTTTCCTTGAATAATTCTAGACTTAATTAACACGATGGATGGAGTCAAGTTGAAAATGCCGAAGGTTTTTGAATTTTTCTTCAATCAAATGGATGTGGGATTTCGTCTAATGATTCTGGGAGTCATCATGTTGGCCTTTCTTCAACCTCGAGCTCCCATCTTCATTTCGTCGGTTCTTCTACCCGACCCTCAATGTCACCCTAAAATTTACAATTACACTGACCGGGACGCGTATTTACAAATGGTACAGTGAAAACGGCACCTTGAATCTTTTTTGCATTTTGAACGCTAGAAAACAGTCCCAAGAAGGTAAAAGGTAATTCTAAGAACTTTTTGCCTCTTTGCATTTTTCAATTTGACCCTTAGTTTTCGAGCTAGAGTGACCTTGTGTTGACCTCACAAGGTGAAAAATGTCCTCATCTAATGTCACAATGGGAATCTTTGACTAAAATTTAAATATCTGTTATTATTCTTCATTTTTTTCTCAGGCATTCTCTGAAGGATTAAATTAGGCACAATTGGATGTCGAAATTCGTGCGGAATACGAGATAGGTCCAAATTCTTTGAAATTATCTCGTATTTATTGCTGTTTCTCTCGGGACCGAATTCCTGTGTGACACATTTGGATTTTAGACCCTCCTCAAGAAAACCTATTTTGCCTGCAATCTTCTAAAATGAATTTCTAGCAAAGGTTTTTGTAGTGAGTCAGTGGCCAAAAATGATTTTGAAGCTACTGCATAAAAATGACATTGATGATACTGCCCAAACATTAGGTTAAGCACCAGCAGTAAATGTTTCCAATTTTCTCTAACTTCGCTGGCTACTTGAATTAAACAAATATGATGATTAATTTATAGTTAGGTTTATTCGAGTCAATTAACGAGCGCAGTTAGAGAAAACTGGAAACATTTACTGCTGGTGCTTAACCTAATGTTTGGGCAGAAATTTGAGGTCACAGGGACACTAGCTGTGAAAGGACAAACGAAGGGTCAAGTCAAAAAATGCAAAGTGTCAAAAAGTTCTTAGAAACACTTTCTATCTACTTGGAGCTGTTTTTCAGGCTTATAAGAACTGAAATTTTTTTTAAAGGTGCAGTTTCACTGTACCATTTGTAAATACGCGACGGGGGACCCTTACAGGATTTTGGAACAATTTCAGTTGAAACAGTTGGTGATTGTGGTGCCATCAGTCATTTTTCATGGTTACTACATCACAACTCAAGTGGGAAATGCTTTCTTCTTCCTTTATACCGGATTCGGCTTTATTTTTAATGGACTTGTTGTCATTCGTCAAATAAGGTAAATTTAAATGCATTTGAAAGTACCCTATGGGATTTCCAATGAATTTTGGGCCCTCCATTCCATTATGCAAAGGAATCATTTCAAAATTGCTTTTAGACCCGAATTCGAGACAAATAAATTTTTTGTGAGAATCCAATTATGAGGTAACTTTATCACGACGAATTTTGAAAATTTTCAAAAAAATTCAAAAATGACCACCGTGTTGTTTTATGTAGCCCATTTTGATAGCAACATCATATCCAAAACAGGTTCCAAACATCGAATGGAATTTTATGCAAGACACTTCTGAAGTTGCCTCAAAATCGCTCCTTTCGTGTATATTTTACAATTTTTCTCGATTTAAAAAACCAAAATTTTTTATTTTTAAAAATGACCTCACGTTAATTTTGATGTATGCAGAATAGTATTAACAACAACAGATTTTAATATTTGAAAATATATCCCTATGCAGGGGGCCTATGCAACATCAATCAAAAGGGCACAAAATTCATTGGAAATTGCATAAGGGCCTTGACTGTTGACCCTGATTCGATATCAACTACCGAAATGCAAGTTTTTCATAAGTTAATATTTTAAACTTTTCTTCTAATCCAGGGAATGGTTGAAAGACGAAAGTATTGTTTGGACAATGGAAAAATGTCAAATGATCTTCGGAATGTATTATCAAATGGAGATTTTAGTCCGATCATTTCATCAATTGTACTGTCAGTTTTTTATTCCCTTGTCTAAAGTTGGTTTGTTATGGGTTTGTGTTCTGAGTGTGGTTGGAGCTACAAGAATGGAAACTAGTAAAGCTTTCTTTGCTTTTGTAACGGGTATGATTTGTTTCATCATCCTCATGAATATTGTGAGCTGCTTGGCAGGTTTCTACGATGGATCTGTGAACATCCTACGATTAATGAAGTATCCACAATTTTGTACTATGAACATGGTCACAGTTAGAAGGAACAGTTATCGCTGGAAAATGATCTTTTCATTACCTCCAATTAAAGTCAGAATGAGATCAAGTTACTTTATTGATAAAAAACTTTCATTGACCATCATTCACATCATTGTGCACAACACAATCAATCTATTGTTGGTCAGTCGATGAAAATAACAAATTAAATATATTTAAAAAGGATAAAGTGGATTTTCAATTGATTTATTAACAAAATGGTTGATTGTTTACAATTAAATGTATTTCCAATCAAAAAATTATAGTATTCAAAATTGGAGGTTTTTCAGTTCAAATACCCCAATCTTTGGAAGCTGCCGGGAAGTTTTGAAATTCCACAAAGTCGGATAATTGGAAAGCATTGAAAAATTCTTTTAAATTTAAATTGGCTTCAAAAAATTGATCATTCAAAGCAGGCATTTTATCCAAAAAATTTTCTTTGTCCAAAATAAAAGCTTTTGATTTTGATTTACTCAAATCAACTTCCCATCCTTTAGACGTGCAATTATAAAGTATAATTAACTTTGTATATTTAATTAAATTGTAATTAAAGATGGATTGACCAATCAAATTCATATTGCAAAGCACCAAAATTTCAAGATTTTTCAAATGACTCAGTAAATTATACAAATTTAAATATAATTCCTGTTGACTGTTGTGATTGTCAATTATTAACTTTGTCAAATGATTAAATCTTGAAAGATTTTCCATCAAATCATAATCAGCTGTGGACTCGACTAATTTTAATTGACATTTAGTCAAATTCAAATTCAATTCCAGAATTCCCGTTGGAATTTTATCCAGTTGGACATTAATTCCTTTACAAGAAATCTTTGAAATGTCTTCATTTAAAAGTTTCTCCTCATGAAAAAAAGGATGACCCACAATTAATTTTTTATCCGACTTGCTTAAAGAGAATAAAGTTTGGCCATCATTTTTTATATGGATTTTGTTTAGGGATTTAAACCATAAATCAGAAATGCCTTTGTTTTGTGCACAATTGAAGAAAATTGTCAAAAATTTTTGTACATTTTGAATTGATTTTTCTGATTGATCAATCAAATTCCAAATGAAGGTTGTTAATTTTGGAAATTTTGATTGACTTTTGGTGTCATGTTGGATGGGAATGGAAATGGACAGATGATCGAGAAGACTTTCATCAATTGTGACTTTATCCAATTTCAAATATTCTAAACGATCCTTGGATGGTGATAGGAGGTCAATCAGTTGACCCAAGTCAAAGTTGTAGCCAATGAGTGTGACTCCTTTGTAAGTTGGGTTGGAAGAGAGTTTTTGAAGGTCAGCTTTTCTCATTGAAATTAAAGTCAAAGTATCATTCGGAGGTTTTGATGGAGACTCTAGTGAAGTTGAAGTTGATGTTGAAGTGGAGGAAGTGGTGGGCTTCTTGTTTTGATTTTGTTGGCAAATTATTTTCAAAATGTGGAAATTTTGACTTGTCTCTAAAGCTGCTACAAGGGCTGTACCAGCATTTTGTTGAATCAATTTTTCATACAGAACTTGACCTTTTTGCAAGTCAGTCATGGATGTCATCTAAAAATTAATTCAAAATGTAAAATTGAGTCAACGTTTTATGGTTTTAATTTCAATTTTTTTTTTGAAAAACTTATTTTAAAAAAATTTCAAACCACTCACATCATATTGACCTTGAGCAAGAACTTGAAGAGCTTCCAAAGTGATAGCAAAAACATCCAAATTCTTGGTTGATGAAATAATCTCAGAAAAATTGGGCATCAACAGACTTTTCACAGATTCACCATTTTTTAATCGATCCTCGATGCAAGATTTCAATTCCATTTTAATTTTTAATCGTCTTCTCTGTCTGAAATTTAAACATGATTAAAATTCCACTTGTAGGATTTTCTGTACAATTAAATTTTGATAAAGTTGACCTTAAATTTTATTCATTTTTGTACAATTTCACAATCACAATTAATAATTGGAGACTTAAAATAAAATCAAAATTCGTATCGGAACATGTCCATTTTAATTAGATTTAATTGTAATGTGACTTGTAATTATATAATTTATTTTATGCTTTTATAACTTTTAATTTGAGTAAATTTGAGTAGCGGGATTCACACAAAATCTAAACGATTGGATTTTGAACGAACGATTGAACGATGTTGCGTAATGTAATGAAAAACTAATTGTTTTTAAAATACTAATTATATTTATAACTACATATTAGCATTTATTAGTCTGTACAAGTGTTCATGGGCAAGAACCTGTCTTGGTTGCACAGTAGGTCTTTGCCAGACCGTCACCCATTTTAACACTATAATAAAGTTGATAATAATAATAATAATAAATACCTTGAACGTAGTGTAGAATTCACGGATTTCCTTCAAAATAATTGAACTGTATTGCAAGTAAAATATTATTCTTTAAATCGAGTTTAAAAAATTATAGTTTGGAAATTGAGTAATACCAAATACAGAAAGAGTTCAAGTAAATTCTCGTGATCTTTTTTTTTACCAAAGATAAGATAAAAGGAATTTGTTTAAACGGAGGTTTAATCATTCGAGTGATGCGTCATAGCAATTGTCATTAAATTTGATGGGGATTTGATTTTGCTTAAATTCATCTCCATTGTTCCTTCCATGTAGCTATTTTCAAGGTTGTCAGTGTATTAATTTACAACCAATTTTTTTTTAAATTTAGAAACAAACAACTTGTTTTGCTCTTGCTCATACTAAATTATTTTGTTATAATTAAAATGTAATTGTACCCATTAAATATACTTTGGAAATGTTGAAATGTTGTCATTTTTCAAAAATTTCTTTATTTAATAATTCATCAATAATTGCATAACATTTAAAATCAAATTAATTTTAAATTGTCACCACTTTTGTTAAACATTTTGCCTTTTGTTTAGCAAAACGTTTGGCAATAAAAAATAATATTTTAGTTCATTTGGTAAATATTTATGATAATTTAAAGTTATTGGAAAAAGCTCATGAAAATCAAATAGTTTTGATTGTGTTCAATCTGGTTGTTCCGGTGATTTTGTATTGGAGGATGAGACATCCAAATCTTTGTAAAAGGCACCAGGAAAACGGATGAGAAGTTTACGAAAACCAGCATTTTCCATTAGTCGTCCAATGTGCCTAGAGAAAATATCCAAATGTAAAATGAATTAAATTGTTCTTGTTTGAAATAGAAGTTTATATTTGGAGATAAAGGAATTGATTAAGGAAATAAATTTAAAATGACAATTACGTTTGACAATAATTGTTGATGGCTTCCTTGATCTTTTCATCTGGACCGTAAGTGTAGGCTGTAACTGCTATTTGTGCAATAGTATCATCTGTAGCCGCTTCCAGTAGCTTTTCCTAATCCACAAAATCCATAAATATTTGTTACAATTTTAAAAAATCAACTAGTACAGTAATTGTGGCTGAAACTTTGTAATTTGTAATGGACCATCCGATAGAAAAATCGATTTGAGGTCATTTTAAAATTTTAATATGAACCTAACAAATTACACAAATTAAGTATTAAGTAGTGTAGTTTAAAGTACAATTTAAAGAATGAAAATGTACAAGGGTCAAACTTACGAAGCAATAATTTTTTAGTTCAGGTAGATCGTACTTTTCGGCCCCATTGATCAAGTCTGTCCAATCACTTCCTTCCAACTCTACAGTGCCCGTGTAAATGTAGAGAAGAAGAGCAGACATGATTTGAGGTTTCAAGTCTTTTATTACAACTTGTTGCTCCTTGGATTCAACCATGTCTGTGTCGAACATGGCACAGAATACTGAGCTCCTAGCTGCAACAAAATATTATATTTGTAATCAAAATAATAAAGACATAATAAACATTTTAATGAATTCAATTAAGTTGAGTATTTTGGTCAGAGGTCATACCTTGTAAAATGTTCCGATGACAATAATAGGTTTTGTCGTCACATTTAATTTCGACATCACTAAACTTTTTGGATGAGAAAAGTTGACGATAATCGGTAGTCACTCTTTTTTGAATGGATTGAAGGCAGATCGATGGATTTGGTAGAAGTATGGAAGACAGTACAGAAACAGTTTCACCAAATATTCTTAATTGAACTGTGAGTTGAAGAGTATTCCCTTGAAGAACTACATCCCTTTTCTCCTTGTACAGATCAGATATTGTTAAGAGACAAGCGTAACCCCAACTACTCTCATCGTTTGCAAAAACTTTGGACAATCCCTCTAATAAATATTTAAACAAATTGTATTAAGTATTATCCAAAGTACTAAGTAAATTAAAAGTTGAGCAAGTACTCATCATGTTAGAATTCAAGTTAAAGATTTGATGATATTCTACTCATTTAAATAAAGTACAATGTACAATTAATCGTACCTGTGGACTGGGTCACATGATATGGATCCTTTTTATTACCCAAACCAAATTTGAAAGCACATTTTATTGTTCGATTCTCCTCCTTCAAACTTTTCAAATCACCTTGAATCAGAGTTAAATAACAAGAGATTTTCCCTTCATTTCCCTTCAAATGGACAAACCTGTCAAAGTTTTAAATTCAAAAACAATTTAATTAATTAATGAACATAAAAATTCTTCAAAGTACAACGTAGGTTAATTGAAATGTAAATATTACTTTTTAATAGCAACTTTTGAATTGAAATTTTAAGTAAAATCTGTTTACCATCGCAATTGCTTATGATCAATATCTCCACCACTAAAAATAGGTGATTTTTGTACAGGAAATTTTTCACAACCTTCAGGACAGATTTTATGAAAATCTGGAAGTCGCCAAGTAAAAGTGTACGAAGATTGGTCCATCTAGAATATAAAGTCAATTTATTAATTTATTAATTGTCAGCTGATTTAACTAACACTTGAAATATTAATCACACAATTAAAGTTGAGTAGAAACCTTTTTTTCAGCACTCCCTTGTCGTTTCAAAAGACTCATCTTCTCTCTTTTCAACTGTCGTAACAGTTTCAAACTCTAAATATAATTAATTAATTAATTCAAATGTAAATACCGTGTTGTAGACAGAGAAGAAAACAAAGTGTTGGACAAAAAAACACAACGATTTGGAATCACAGATATTATAATTATGGATATCAAGTCCCAACAGACTTTTATATTTACTCTTTTTACCAAAATCTTTACGTGTATTTCACGCAAAAACTTAGAAGTTGTAAAAGTACGTGAAAAATGAGTTTAATTTAATTGCAACTCCAGTCTACTGACATGTTTAATCTGCACTCTATCAGCTTATGATAAATCAAGTTGCAACTGTTGTTTTCTAATCTAATCACACAGTAGTAGTAGTACAACAAAACAATCAGAAAAATTCGGAAAAATTGAGGAAAAACGAAAAGAAAACGAATTCAAACGTCCACGACGCGCCCCTCTCCAAGGTACACTCGTTCGGTTTTCAATGTTCAGGTTCAAGGTCTAAATCTTTTATCTTTCACATCTTTCACAACAATTACTAATCCCCATCAAGTTTTTAACTACGAAAGTCAGTTGACAATATTAAGTAAACCATTTTGACAAATGTTATTTTTCTTTGGAATGTGTTACATGTCAATATCAGAATTCCCCAGTTAAATCAAATAAAAAATGGACTGAGTTGAAATTGGAGCTGAATAAAATAATGAATTAATTTTGTAATGACACATCAAATTGTTTAATTTCCAATAATATTGAGGGTAGAATTAATTAATTGAGCATTATTATCGAATCTTGTATAATCCTTATTGATTGATCAAGTGTTCGGTTGTTATTTATATTACAATGTAAGTATGACGTGATTAAATTGTAATTAAATTGTAATGGACTAAAGTTTGTACTCTAAATTGTAATACTTAATAACAATTGCAGTACATAAAATAATTGTTTATTTTAAAACTAAATGTTAGACTGCAAGAAAAGGCGTCTACAACTGGACTAATTTTCAAACGAACAGTAAAATACAAAATGTGCATCAAGCAATCAATTTTAAAGTTTCAATTTATCAATTCAATTAATTAAAAAATATTTTCAATTTTTCTTTAACTTGGATCATTTCCTGCACAAAAGGCTCATTCAATTTAAAGTTATAATTTTAGTTTTAGTACAATTCGTTTTTACAGAATGACAATTTACAAGTGTGGCATCACTGTCGTTAATTACGTCATTAATCTTAACGAAAATTAGAATTGTTTAAAAATTTCAAATTATTCCAAATGCCCAAATCTCATGCTGATGATTGTAAACCATTTGGAACTCTGTTGTGTTTCATGTGGGCAGCCACCAATTGACCACTGACTAAAGCCGCCATTAATGACAATTCTCCCGCCAAAACCGCACCCGCAATAACAGCAGCCAAATTCCTAGCATTGTTTCCAGGCAAATAGACGTTGGGTCCATCAATCCCTAACATTTCCAAACAAGATTTTTGACATGGAAGAGTTGTTCCGCCTCCTGTTGTTCCACATTCCATTGTAGGCATCGTCACAGACACATGCAAGTCCTCATTATCTGGACCACATGTCTCCATCATTGTCAAGCAACAACTTGAAGTGACCACTTGGGATGTGTCCTAAATTCAATAAAATTATTTCAAATTTTGGAGTTTTTATAATTTTTAATAACCGATAACTAAAAATGTACAACTTTTTTGATAAAAAATATTATCCAAGATGAATATTTCAAATTTTAGTGGAAATAGCTAAATCGCTCTTTGAAAATATCAACAGACAAAAGTTGTCACTAACTTGACCCGTCGCAATAAAAATAGCTGTCACTACGTTGGCTGCGTGGGCATTAAACCCGCCTATGGAACCCGCCACAGTCGACCCAACCAAATTTTTTGATATGTGAAGATCTCGCATTCCTTCTGCCGTCACCTTCAAAAAATCATAAAAATTAAATTGAAATAATTGAACTGGTATCCAAGTCACGTGACTCAAACATGTCACCAGTCACCAGTCACGTGACCAGTGAACTAAAACTTGACAATTACTTTAAGGACACTCTTCAACACGTTGGCTGAAACAATCGACTCGACAACAACACTTCGGCCACTCCCCTCAATCCAATTCACAGCCGTTAGTTTTTCATCTGCACAATTTGTGCCACCACAAGTCAAAATCTCCATATCAGGAAAAAACTTTTTAATAAATTCCATACTCATTTGAGTCCCCTTGGACATCAAGAAAATTCCAACATCATCCCCTGTCATGGCTAAAAATCGGAAGTATAAAAACCGCCCCGCTGGTTTAGCAGTAACCTTGGTTAGTTTGACAACTTCACTATCACCAGCAAAAATTTCTTGAATGACCCTAAAATTCGTTGAGTCTTTGATCCAATTGTAGACATCAATTGCTCGCATTGAGTTGGAAAATCTTGCAATAGGATTACGACTCATTCCATCACTGTAAACATGACTTATGACTCCATTTGTTAGAGCTCGACAACCGCGATTGGTACTCGCCACGAGACATCCTTCAGTTGTTGCCATGGGAACAATGTAGCGAACATCATCTAAAGTCAGAGGTCCAGCATAACCCAAAGGGACTGGAACGTATCCAACAACATTTTCACAACACACTCCAATCACTTTGGAATAGTCAAGATTTTCATAAGGCAAATCTTCAAGAGCCTCTTTGATGTCGGGTGCTGCAAAACCGAGGAGTTTCCTTCTGAAATTTGAATGGGGTAATTTTTATTTTTGAACCAAAAAAATCTAAACTGACAAATTTTCAACTCACCTGATCATGACACTTCGACTGTAGTCGACCATATTGTCATGGCGACGACTTTGAATAGGGATATCCCAAATCTGTTCCGTGTCAATCACTTCATCATCATCCGATCCTCCTTGTTTCGAAGAGTATTCAGACATTTGTAAAAGGGCCAAAGCTTCTGTTAGGGAAGATCTTCGATGCGAGTCATAATAAGCTTTGGCAGCTTTTATCGAAGCTTTTTCTTCTGCTTCCAGTTCCTCATTCAAAATTGGTGGAGAGGAGTTTAAGGGCTTGATAAAATCAAAATCTTCTTTAGGGTCATCATCTTCAAGGAACAAAGTTTTCTTGAGGGTTTTGTTGATTTTACTAGAGAGGTTAAGAACTAATGGAGACATGGGCGGAGTCCATTCTGAAGCATCTTCAAAATCATCATTGGAAGACGTTGATTCTAGTAAAAAAAATTTACAATTATTTTAATTGAACTTGTTAATTGCAAAATTGCAAATTACAATAAAATGACTTGAAAATTTGTTGAAATAGTTTTTAATTTAAAATGAAAAGTTCATCTCGTATCTCGAATTTTGATTGTTTACTTGTGTTACTCGTGAAGAAACTCGCGTAGCCATCGGGTGAGCTGAACCTTCGCTCCATTTTTAATTATTAAGAATTCAATTTCTATTAAAAGTGATCACATTGTCCAGCATCTTAAAAACGGACAAAATACAAAAATAAAGTGATTTGGCGAAATGGAAATGGAAATTCAAAAATTTGCAACGGAATTTTATAGAATAGTTTTCAAAATTGGTTTTAGTTAACATTCCAGAAATTGAATAGTAATTAAATTGACGGAAAAAAAAATATGGATCGAAACTTAATTTAATTAAAGTCTATGGGGATACTGGATGTGCATCCAGACAAACAGACGGTTTCATATTTAGATGTTAATTTAATTCAGAATTAAAACGTAGCTGATGTGAAATGTGTGAGTTATTGAAACAGATTGTCAGATACTGAAATGGACAAGAGCAAAACAGTTTTGCCTTGCGGGACTTTAAAGTTAATTACGATTTTGTTTACTAACTACAAAGTAGTTGAATCTATTTTATACTTTAGCGTACGATGAATCACATTTCTGTTACTCCAATTGTATACCCCACATATGATGTTAATTGAGGTCTGTTCTGTTACTATAAATGATGGAATGGGCGCCTGAGATACTGATATTTTTTTCAAGCATCTGACAGTATCACTTTTGTAGGCGCCTATTTTTCTCGAATAGCCGCGTACTACACTGAGGGTCCCACTAAAACCAATACACACCTCATACACACAGTACACAGTACACACCATGTTAGTATGAGGTACTGTGCAAAAATTACATTCAAAATACTTCGCAACCAGAGATCTCTTATCATGCATGCTTCGCTCGCTAGAAAATGTACCCCCAAAGCGAAAGGGCCTGGGATCCATTTGTTCTGTTGAAACTGTTGTTTCGTCTGTCCGTCCACACCGCACAGTGATTAGAATGCCCAAAAATAGTGAACAGTCATTAATTGTTCGATTTCAAAATTATGAAAAGAATTATTTTTATTGTGACGTGAGCTTCCACTGGGAAGATTGTGGTGGAGTATGAAATTTTTTAAAAAATTATTTCTTGTGGAAAAAATTAGTTGAAATTTGTAAATTGCATTGGCTTTTATGGGAAAACTGACAAATCTCACAGAAATTGAGTGTGGGCCCATGCCAAACTGAAATCTATCAAAACTTGAAGAATGACTCCTGCAGATAAAATGTGGACTGAAATTAGCTGACACAATCAACCCCCTTGTGTTTATTTCGTATTTGAATTCGTCCATTTTCCCATGAAACTCCGAATTTCTTGTAAATGAATCCACATTTGGGATTGGTAAAAAAATTCAAACATCATTTTCATGATCAAAATTGACATTCAAAACTCTGACCACCTCTTACATGAAATACAAAATAGCAGACGTTTTTATAAACTTTTGTAAATTGACATTTTTTACCCTTTCGTTTTGTTTTGCATTTCGAATCACTGTGCACCGATCTCAATTCACCGTCTTTTGGACAGCTATTTTTTGATAAAGTAACGAACAGTCATGAAAATGCTGAATTAAAATGCAAATGGTTTAGGTCAAATTTATTCGTTTCTCCAAATACTGACGTTCAATCTACAAAATAATTTCATCAAGTCAAAGTGTCAACAAGAGATCTTATAGCCTGTCCTTTGTCTTCCTCTTACTGAGACAGCTGCTGCATGCGCTTGAATAATGGATCAAGATGCTTCAAGCACTGAGGAATCATTTTCTTGATGTAGTTCTGGATCTCCTCCCCCTTGTCACCAGCGTCTCGGACGGCCCGTTTCTCAAAAACTCCGAACTGATTCACAACGTGGGATTTGATACTTTCAATCGACGATTTGGCCTGAGCCTTGACATCCCCATTGTTTTTAATAGCAGCAGTCAAATCATAAACAAAGTCGTGAGCAATAGCTACACCCTGCTCAAGAATTTTCCGAAGTTCTTTGTGGGTTGTTGTTCCTGCAACTGACAATACATTCACAATATGTTCGATCCCCGAAAAGATGTCAGCCGTAGCAGCAGCAAATGTTTGATCTTGCAGACTGAACAATTCATTGATCACACTCTCTGTATCTACAAGGAAAAAAAATATATATAGTACTTAGTAAATATTCTCGAATGCTACAAATAAAATGGTGAATTTGTTCAAAATCAGATAGAGTATGGAAAAATTTAATTTTCACTCTTTACTCACCACGCACCAGCGGTTCGTTGGTAGCGGCAGAGCTGAACGCGATGAGAGTCAGAAAGATGAATACTTTCATGTTGATAAAATTTTGTGAATCGCTGAACGAAGGTGAATGGATCTTGGAAATGAAAATTGAAAATTTGAATGCTACATTTTCGTTTGCAGTTGGCTTTTATAGGTGACTAAATTGTTTTTCGTCCAGAGCCCAAAGCATCTGGAATCGCATTTCTGTGAGCCAGAACGATGCTGAAAACCGCACATTTCAATATACATTTGTATTGTGTAAAATGTTTTCGAAGGACTGATTATGCAAATTGATTAAATTTTGCTTAATGGGTTGATTAAGGATCCTGTTTGTGGCTATCCAAATGGAGAAGAACGGAATGGTTCGGAAACTCTCTTGCCGAATTATTTTCCGAAAGGTGTGAGTGTCATTGATTTGTCATTGATCCAATGAGTGTACACTTGCAGATTCTGCTATTAGAACTCCAAATGGAGTCACCAGTAATGGCGGTCATTAGTTAAATGCTAATTTTTGGCCAACAAAAATAATTGGAAGACAACCTAGCTGCCGGTGCTACCGGATAAAATGTTATTGGAAATATATTTCCCCTCACAAAAAGTGCTACAAAGACAGGCAGCCAGGTTGCCATTCAATTTTAATCCTTGAAAGTATTTTTAAAAAATTCGAAAAAAACATCAAATATTAATAATAATAAAATATTAAAAAAAGCGGAACATTCGTGATTTACCATTTCAAGGTTGAGGGTTCAAAGTACTTCATTTTTAGCGTAGTAACTAACAGAAATGTCCCTGAGCATTTCATTTGCTTTTAACTTGGAAACTTTCAGTGAGATATTTCGACTCAAAACCATCCTGCAGCTCTGTATGTGTGAATTGAGGCCTCGGAATGGGTTGAATGTTTGTACAGTCGTTTGAGCCATTTTCATACGTGCAGCATGAAATGGACCAAATTAACAAAAATTAACTTGAATGAAATTGCAGAAAGTACGTAGATTGAAATGCGTAGATGTGTATCAAGTTTAAAATTACTAATTTGTCATCCAGTTTTGACAACCACCTACAAATATGCGTCAATTTCAACAATATCCCAACTGGATTGCAGGTAAAATTTGAAGACATGTCAAACTTTGAAGGTGTTCAGAGTTTGTTGTAGATTAATTTAATCGGTTGGTGCTCCAAATGAAGCACCCCTTGCTAGCACACACTTCCATCTCAACCAACTTGAATTATCCAACAGGATCTACCAAATTAATAATTTGAAATGATATGTGTGCTTTGTCCATGAATTTTAACGGGGCTTACATAAATGTGAATACAGTAGGCGAACATTTTTGACAGAATCAAGCGAAATACTGAACATTGCAACAACAAGCTTTAATTCTAACACTTGTTTATTCTGTTCGAAAAAACAAAAAATGAGTACGGGGTAAAGTGATCATTCTGTTTTTATGCAACTGATTTCTGTTTTAGAAACTTGATTCAGCTCTGAAAAGCACTTCTTAAATGTTTTCTAGTCGGTCTATTTCCAAATTGGGGGCAAAATGAGAATAGTAAGGTACTGTCGATAGCAAACGAAAGATAGTAAAACCTTCAATTGGACCTGGTAAATAAGAAAATGGACTCATGTACATACATGGGATCATCAGCAACGCTGGTTATAGTTGATTATATTTAGAGAGAAGTACCATAACCAGCGTTATGGTTCATGTTATGGTTATGTACATGAGTCCATTTTCTTATTTGCCCGGCCCAATTGGAGGTTTCACTATCTTTCGTTGCTATCGATAGTAAAGTGAGATGTCTGTTTTAGAAACTTAGAATTCGGTTTCAGAAACTCGATTTGGCTCTGGAAAGCTCTTTTCTACTGCTACCAAATCGATTTGTGCGGAAAAACGAACAGAAGGAAAAACGATGTCAAAAGGGAGCTTGGATTCTCGAAAAACAGGTGACGAAGCTTGAGCCCATTAAAAAAATTTAGTCAATTTGCATAATCAGTCCTTTAAAAACATTTTACACAATACAAATGTATATTGAAATGTGCGGTTTTCAGCATCGTTCTGGCTCACAGAAATGCGATTCCAGATGCTTTGGGCTCTGGACGAAAAACAATTTAGTCACCTATAAAAGCCAACTGCAAACGAAAATGTAGCATTCAAAGGACCCTATCGGATAAGAGCCAAAATCCGGCCCCGACGTTTAATGTCTTATTAAGCTCTAATACTGTCGTCATGAGGTCCATTTAGGCAATTTGGGACGGCGGATTCAGATCCGTCGTCAATTTTCAAAATCGACAGTTGGAAAGGCCCGAACCCGGGTATTTTTCGGTTTTTTGACCTGCGTACCAAATTTCCAAAGGTGAAAGCTTTCTTCTAGAATATGGCAATTGGAATTGACCCCAGAGAGTGTACTACAAAGCGAAATAATTTTGTGACCTCTGGCGTGACCTTTAGAGATCACTTTGC
>JAQHQX010000135.1:0-18115 GCA_034694425.1 Arrhopalites sp. Gr-Col-00791
TGTTCCTTAAATAACTGTTTTAATTTTAAAGGAGGAATTACGAAGTGTAAAAAAAAGAATACACACCTCTCTATGTATACTGACATTGTCAACACACTGATTAAATAGACTGCGTAGCAGTCTACAAATGCTCTTGTTAGATCCTATACTAGGGAAATTAGACGAGACAATTATTTAAACTTAAAAACGATTAGTCTTGGTGCAGTTGCTGGTCAGATGAGTGAGGATGAGAATATTATTTAACGTGTATTTAGTAGAAAGCAACACAGGACTCAATTCTTTAAGTTGGATTAATTTAAATTGCAGAATTTAATTGCACATTAAAAACTTATCAACTTATCGACTGCTTTTTATATTCACATTTGACACTTTAATAAAGGAGAGGGGCCGCCACAGGGGGAACACTCAATGTTAAAAAAAGCTGCCGACAGGCCCCTCCATTTTTGGATATTTTCTTCCCAGGGACCCATCTCACTTGTATCCGGAGTATCAGGAATTTTTAATGGAAAACCAACCCGCCGGGTTACGTTGAAAACCGATTTTCGGGTCGTTTTTCCAATGAAATGACCATTTTGAGCTACTTAAAAACTTTTTCATCTTTCAACATGGAACTTTAATATTTTAGGACAAGTTACAAAAGGAGCTGGGACAATTTATGACAAAGTATGAAATTTTGTCATGTCACTGCTGACCTCTGGAGGTCACCAAAGGTCAATGCCCTGCGGCTACCGCAGATGTGACCAACTTTTATTTTTCTATTTTTTCCTGAAAGTACATGAAAAAGTAGGGGATATGTGTTTTTTCATTTCGCATAACTCCCAAGGGTTCCTGAGATACAGATTTTTGAAGTTGACTCTGCCTCAAAATTAACGATCTCCTTTCAGTCTCCAATGCAGATATGGAGTCCATTTCATAAATCTGTATCTCAGGAACCCTTTGGAGTTATGCGAGATGAAAAAACACGTGTTCCTTACTTTTTCATGTACTTTCAGGAAAAAAATAGAATAATAAAAATTGGTCAGGCACTTTTTTTTAACATTGAGGATACCCCCTGTTGCGGCCCCCCTTCTTTAAATAAAGAGTCGTGTCACTTCATTGTCTGAAATTCCGACAACAAACTGTTAAATGCTCGTTCTGAAATTTAATGTGACAAAATTACAGAAACGAACACATCAATAAATTAATTTATGAATTTGGAAACAGATTTTCCATATTTGAAATAGGGGACAAATCGCTATTTCGACTTCAAGAATTACAAGCCACTAATTTAATTATAATATAAAAGTCATGCATTAAATTATGACACAAACGTTGATAATGAATATTTTAGTTGCTTGAAACACCAACATTCTTAAATACTAAAAATGGCCTGATTTTGATTACATTTCTACATTACATTACATTTCGAGTAAAAAATTTTCTGGATAATTTGATACTGGGCGGGTGATGAAACACTTTTGCCTTGTTGTTGCTCAATGTCAACAAATGAAACAGAGTGACGACGTGGATTTTACTAACCTGGACGTGGACGTGGCGACGTGGGTTTTACTAACACCCCTAGTACATGACTTTGGTGTATCCAAAATTTGCTTTTGGTTGGAAATGTAAGTCAAATGTACTTTGATGAAGTCTTGGCCGCTTGGTAAACAAGAATAACATGACATGGTTTTCTTTTTGCAATAATGAACTAATATGTAAAAAGCAGATTCTACTGCTAAACAATTCCATTAACTAATCCAACTAGTTTCAATTTCAATTTCCGTCAGAATAAAACCACGATAAGATTCCGGGGTCCGTAACCAAAATCAAGGCTCCTCCCATTACTAGTGCCGCACACTGTGCCAATTTCAATAAAAATACGCTTTTAGCCTAAATTTCGAAAGGATGATTTGAAAAAAAATTGTAATTTTAATAGAAACGTACTACCGTTTCTCGCATTGTGTTATAATATTAAGATTGAAAAATAAAAAATTCATGAAACTTGAATTTTTCGATTAAACACCTTAGAGATATTGAGTACAGGCAAAATTATTGAACCTCAGGCAAAAATATTGAAAACTCAGGCAACAAAATTGAACTTCAGGAAAATATATTGAAAACTCAGGGGAAAAAAATTCAGGTGAAAAATAACAGTGCTTCCGCCGCTCTCTAACTGCTCGCTTCGCTCGCTACTTGAACCAAACTAACCACCTAAAATGACCGATAAAAAATTTACCAGTACTTCCAATATTTTTGCCTGAGCACACCTATTACCCCATAAATTTGAAGCTGATGGTTAAGCCATTGTTGAGTCAATTCTTAATTTTTGATGAAAGAAGTCGTTACATGAACATGATGGTGACGGATGCCGATTTTTTCATAAAAGGTATTGTCACAGTTTGATTGTTTTTCCAATTATCATCATAAACACCGAATGCATAACTGAAAATAGTGATTACCGTATTGATCGATATCTCATTCCGTTCCGACCAGGAATTGTATGCAGGACGTGACAAAAACCTCTCAGGACGGGTTGTCGGCTCGTTCCGGACAAAATTCATGTTCTACCACAATGCATCAATGAACAGTACCAAAACTGAGCTTTTTATGAAAATTTTTTTCAACGAATATCGATGTCCAATTAAACGTTGAATTTTATACTGATGACATGAATGTCTTCTTGTTATGGTTTTTTAGAATTTCGATTTTAAACTGAACTAGGCTAATACATTTCCCAGATTTTCCCAGTTTAATAACCAAAACACAATGCATTTACCCAGAGTAGAACTTGTAGATCTCGTTATGATAAACAAAGGCAGGACGTAGTCATTTGAGTTTTTAATGGAAACTTTGCATGATGGCTCATGTGCACGCCATTATCATATTATTGATACTTTGCGTCGCTTTAATATCAATATCGACGGTACGTCAATTAAATCCTCATTCTTCTATTGAGTTCTTGATCGAATAAAAGGACTCTTCTCGCATATCCATTTCGCAATTCAGATTTTCCAATCTACTGTTTTACTACAGCAACTGCTGGTATCTAAAATTTTAACCAATATTTTTAATACATTTTGATTTCAATCGCTATTATCATCTTTGTGCTAGAAAATTCATTATGAAACTCTCCGTCTGGATTTTTGTCGGACTGGCTGCAGTTGTGTTTGCAGTTGCTGTGCGTAAATGAATACAAATTTCCATTCTAGTTGAAAGGAATTCAGTCATTAACTATATTGTCATGTCTGTAACATTACTGTAGAAATCTGATGCGGCACCTGCTGATTCTGTGGCGGATGCGACCGTTGAAGCGCCTACGAATGGGGGTAAGTTTCCGTGTTTCCGTGGTCCAAATTATTCGGCATTTTTTTTAATTGTGAAATTCTGACGTTATTGAAATCGACTGCAGTAGACAAAGTGACAATACTTTATGTTCGATATGTAGTTCCTGCTTCACCAGCTGGTCCACAAACTGACGAACAGCCAAAACCAAATATGGCATATAGAGGGGGTCACTAAAACCAACATCCGCACAATACCCACCATATCAGGCCATACCCACCATACCCAAAAAATCTCCACCTCACCCGAAAAATTAATTGGGCCACAGAAATTTGAAATTAAGGTAAACTAACCAAAACTCGGGTAAAATGAGGGGTTAGTATTATTAATTCTGACATGCCTGTCATCAACATGCGAAAAAACTATTTTGTATTTGCTAATTAAATAGTGAATAAAATGTAACAAATGTGTGTGAAGCACCGTATATGATATTGCAAAATTTATTTACATCTGCGTTTACTGGTATAATATCCTTTAAAGAGAGTTGGACAAATAATTACAAATTAATTTTTTAGGAAATAGACCTACAGTAATTGCATTTCCGCACCGTGCAATTACTCAGTCTGGGAACAGAAATTACCGTGGGAGCATAATTTGCTTTTTAAAAAATTCTTCCCCAAACTATTACGGCTTACATTTTTGGCCACAGCAAAAAAAGGTTTCACGTCAAAAAAGAATATTCCACTCCAAAAAGGTACCACTGCAGAAAAATTTCTTGGAAGGAATTTCTACCAACAGATTTCTAATTATTACTTGCAATATCCGGAATTTTTTATCCGCAATGCATACGCCTCACAAAATAGCAATCTTGAATTATTAGCAGCCTGCACAATTTGACCTCATTGAATTATTAGCAGCCTGCACAATTTGACCTCATTGAATTATTAGCAGCCTGCACAATTTGACCTCATTGAATTATTGAAACTATTGTAGGGGCCACTAGGTCACCATTTTGACCAAGTTTGAATGCCCATTTTGTTTTTCATGTGGTTTTGTGTCTCTTTGATTTTTTTGAGATTTTTGTGACCATCGGTGTCACCACAACAGGTCATTTAGCAAAGCG
The DNA here is from genome assembly GCA_034694425.1 of Arrhopalites sp. Gr-Col-00791. Classification (NCBI taxonomy): domain Eukaryota; kingdom Metazoa; phylum Arthropoda; class Collembola; order Symphypleona; family Arrhopalitidae; genus Arrhopalites; species Arrhopalites sp. Gr-Col-00791. Next base: position 4,385 of record JAQHQX010000135.1, read on the forward strand.
ACCTCTGGAGGTTAAGTACATAGTCACAAAATTATTTACGCTCACAAGAATGATCTAAGAGTCAGTAACAATCACTTCTGTAAGCAAAGGTGCAACATTAGGCAATTAGTTTCTTTTTCGCAACTGAAAAATATTTCCAGTTCCATTAGAAATGAGAAATGAACATTGTTTAAAGAATGGAAACTGATTTCCTAAAGTTTCACCTTTGCCTGTAAGTTTCATGAATATCCATCAACTCTGTCGAAGTTCATACTTAAATCAAGTTTTGACCCTATTGGGAAGTTCTGTGACCTCTGGAAGTGCAAGGAGGGAATCACTCGAAAAGTGGTCGTTTCAAATTTTGGATAGAGTTGGTAAAATCCATTGTGACGATCAGGCTTCGGGTAGTCTTGGTGCGAGTCAAATGTGTTTTTGGAATGCTCTATCAAAGCTAATTCCATCAAGCACAACTCCACTGCCCAGTGGAGTGGGTTTGATCGACAGATTATGTCAATGCAAGTTTGTTTGATTGATGTAGCGAGCGAGGTTTGAGAACTTCGAAAACACTTTTTTGGAGTGGAATCTCCTTTTTTGCTGTGGCAATTATTATCTCCCTTAAGTAGTGGGAGGAGTCACAATTTTGACCACCGCCCTCGGAATCTTATCGTTGTTTTGTTCTGACGGAAGTCCAATTTAATCGCAATTTACAAACGGGGCATTTAAATAATTGCTCCTGTTTCATATTTTGTAATGAAAATTTTTAATATTTACATCTTTGTATTAGCCTTGTTAAATTCGTCTCCAAATTAGAGCTCCTAACAGGACGGGACAGAATTTCGGCCATCCCATTCCGTCTCGAAACGGAGCTCTACTCCAAATTAGTAAAGTGTTGACAGGACTTTTGTTACAGGACACTTATACTTACGGTTTAATTGTTATTCTGGATGTCATCAAGTTTATCGGGCCCAAAATAACTGTGCCCATCCTTTCCTATCCCCATCCAAAATCATACTTCTCACACCCACACATTCCGAGTAGGAAATTTCCACTTAATGTCAAAATGAGAATTAAGAATTTCGGTCTTTCGTTCAATGGTTCAAATGACATTTCGACAAAAGGATCCATATCCCATTTGAATAAAATACCTCAAATACTTTTGTTTTGGACTCCTACAACCAACACTCTTGACTCTTTGGTTCCCTTTGATCACTATCAAAAAGCATTTGGCACCTACGATCGTTAATAGACGGAGACAACCAAGTGAAAGTGAATGTAGTCAGTACCAGTTAGAGTTCCAGAAAAAATAGCAAAGGTTTTGTAAACAGGATACAGCAAATTAAAATGGAATTTCATAAGGATTATTTTAAAAGATTTCCCAAAGTACAAGGACGAAACATTAATTTTGGTCATAATTTGTGGAGCCATTCCGGAAATTTTAATTTTTTTTCTCTGCCATTTATTTTGAAATAAATTACCAGCTACAGCTTCTTTGTATGTAGTTTTTTTATTTTGAAAATGAAAATACATGAAGATTGGCCAAAGTAAAAGCCAAAACTGAAATTAGAAACGGAGGATTTGTACTTCGTTCACTCCGTCCTTTTGCATGGAATGTGGGTACGTTCCTACTTTAAAGTTTTAATTATCGGCGAAATTTTGGTTTAGTACAAAATTAAATTGTTTTTACTACTCGCATCTCTTCTCCATGACGTATGATGAAGCATTTTGTCTAGAGGAAGAAAATTTTAAAATAGTCCCGTCGGATTATTACGATCACATCGAAATTAAATTCCCTCTGTGTCAATTACTATGAAAATTCCAGGAACGATTTCGATTCTGTTTCCAATGCAGCCTATCAAAACAGACCGGATTGTCCTGTTTGAAACCGAACGCGATTCTAGGTTCAGTTTTGACTGCTCGATTATTTGAGCCCTCTTTAGTAAAATCAAGGAATGGAATCGAACGAATGACGGGTTTATTCTGTTGTTGGATGGCGAATGGTCTAAACCAAAATTTAAATAGATTAAATTGAAATTGATAGTAACATTAAACCCCCCTCTCCATTGTTTGGGAATTAAGTTCAGTCCGTTTGTATGGAAAGCCCTATTTTCATCAAATTTCTTATGCAAACCACCATAAATTACATTGCTTACTGTGTACTTGTAAATTTTTGACTTGGCTAAGTACTTTTGATTGTAATTAAGGCTTTTAAACTTGAATAGTGTTTGTTATTGAAATCAGAATAATTATAATCTGTGTAATCTGGCACTTAAATAAATAAACTAAACTAAACTAATGCATATTGAAAATGAAGCTGTACTAAGTGAGCGACTACTTAATTGGCTCACAGTGTCCTTATTTTTAGACAAACTCGACTAGCAACAATCTTAATCCTTCACTCTATTTGCCCTTCATTCCTCGCTTCAGAAACTCTCTAGCCAAATTCAATTTGGAGGCTACCAACTGAATCCATGAATTGAGCTTGACTTTGACTCCATCAAAACTCAATCTCAAGTTTAAGGCAACGAGTCAAGCAGAAGTTGTATAATGTTTTCAATACAGTTTGACCATCTATGTAAAAGAACCTCAATTAACTCCAAGTTGAAAAGATTGTGAAATCCAAGTCCATTTCAAATTAAACAAAATTTATTTTGAATTTATTTTCCAATTTGAACCAACTGAAAGGTGAAAATGATTCGTCAGAAAGATTTAGCAATGACCTACTGGTTCTTCTACCTCTCTTCCTACATCGGATTCCTCCCCATCCACTTCAACGTCTACTCAGGCAAAGTCCATGTTTTGACTCAGGGATGGCGACGCCAGCTCTGGACATTGTGGCTGGTTAATTCTATTTCGATGATGCTTTTCAAAAATGGGCGTCTTTTTCAAGCGGTCCTCTTCAACAATGATACAATTCCTTTTCCTCAAATGGGTTTCACCTTCATGAAAAGCTGTACTGGAATCCTGGACAACTTTTGGCATCTTAGCATTTTCATGTGGAATCCATCAGAAAACGTCACAATTTTCAATCGACTTCAAATTCAAGATCAAAGTAAAGGATTTCAAAATTATTTGAAAACATTGATTAATTTTCAGAATTAACTGAAAAATTACCCTAATTCACAGTTTTATTTTGATTTCGACTTTTATCCTTTTCCGATTTTTTTAATTTTCCACAAATTAAAAATGTACACAACTATTTCATCAAAACTAAGAGAAATTCAAAACTCATTAAATTTTAATAGAGAACCACCAACCGAGAAAGAAATACTCGATTCAGGAGTGGCTCATAATAATGTTGGCATTCATCTTCTTTTTGGGCTTCCCGCCCACCATGACCGCCCTCAATATCTACAGTCCCGACTCACCTGAACTCCTCACCTCCATCTTTCCGAATGCGCCCAAATTCTTCAAGGTCCTACTGTATGTGCATGAGCACCTGACCTACACATATTGGATGGCTGTGGCGGCCTATGGAACATTCGTCCAATTGGCGTTTATCCAGAACACCAAAGATGACATCGAGGAGTCAGTTAATTGTCTAAGGTGAGGTGACAGTTTTTAAACTTTTTTGAATTTTTTTGAAGCCACCTGATTTACTGTCAGTGCATCAAAAATTAATCGAAATCCCCAGCTCTCATATATTTCATCCCCAAGAAATAAGGGGAAATCAAACAGTTTTCAAAAGTTATGTTGCCGTCATTTTAATTTTTTATCTGAAAGTGAAAATGATTTTTGAAAGGCAAAACCGGTTCATAAGCAATCTCAAAAATCTGGTGAAGGAATGTCGAGAACTGCGAGCGACACAATTGGCCATGCGGTTGTTCAACAAAACCTACTCGGACTTGATTTTCGCTCAAAAGTTGTACCTCATCACCATCTCAACAGCTGCTTGGTACGGGAGCGTGAGGCTTTTTGAAACGGATCCAATCGAATTCTGTTTGTTTTTCTACTGGGCTTTGGTGGTGACCCCATTTTTCGTCGTGTTGTACGACAAAGGATTCTCAATTCCTCCACTTCTAATCACTTGGAAGAGTCAAGTTGTGATAGTGTCTCAAGCAATGAGGTTCTTTTACACCAAGAATTGGCTTAAGAAATTGATTTCTTCTGTACCCAACTCTGGAATCAAGGTCGGGGGATTCCACATGCTTGAGCGGGAGTCATCACCCAATTTTTTGAATTTTGTTCTCAATCAAGTGGTCGATCTGCTGGTCACTTTTCCACCTCCTCGTCTAGCTCCATCCTCTTAATGGAACATTACAAAAATTTAAATGTCGTACATCACTAAAAGAGAGTTTGGTAGATTCCAATCTTCTTTATAGGCGCACAATCTTTGGAGATGTTCTGTTACCAAATCACATAAATGTTCAATAGATTCACTACATCATATGTTGGCTCCAACACAATTTTGGGTTTCAAGAAAAATTCGTTTTATCGATTTGGAGGGTCCAGAAAGTGACACCAGCAGGGGAATAGGCAGCCAACTTACATTCCCTGTTAATGGCGTAACAGATGCCATTGTCAAATCAAAACATGGCATTATAATTGGAATTGGCTGTCACTTGGATTGAGCTGAAATTTTGTATAGAGCTTTCTTACGCCTCCTCAAACAATGTTTGTATTAGCACTTTGTTGGTGATTGCCTTGTTTGACCTCCAGAGGTCATTTTCCCAAATGACCTGTTGCCACGACACAATTGGTCACAAAAGTCCCAAAAAAATCAGAGAGACATAAACAAGTTGGAAAACGTAATGGTTATTTTGACTTGGTAGAAATATGTGACCTCGTGATCTCTACATTACTTAAAATGTTTCTGTGACACCCTGGGGTCAAATAGTGCAATTGGATAACATTTCAAGATAATTATTTTATTTTTCATCTCATTAGGCGTTTCTCTGATATTTTTAAAAATTTTGTGACCGACGGTGTCATCACAACAAGTCATTTGGCAGAGTGACAACTGGAGGTCAAGTATATGATCACAAGATTATTTCTTCTCTCAGAGGTGATTTAGAGATCAGTGATAATCACTGGTGTAAGTTTCATGAATATCCATCAACTCTGTCCGAGTCCAGGCGTAAATCAGGTTTTGACACTTTGGAATGTTCTGTGACTCTGGAGGTCAAACGAGGCAATCAGCAACAAAGTGCTAATAGAAACATTGCTTGGGGAGGCGTAAGGAAGGTCTATGCAAAATTTCAGCTCAATCCAATTGAAAGCCAATGCCCCTTATAATGCCATGTCCTTTTGATTGGAATCTTTTACCCCTTTAATGGAGAATGTAAGTTTGACAGTAAAGGCTGCCAAGATCACACCTGTCCCCATATTCTCCTGAATATTATTACCAAGTTTATTCTTTGTATCCTACAAGTTATTTCCACTCATTCACGTTGACCAATTTCAATCGTATATGCAAATTAAATCAACTTGCTGCAGCATCACACAAAGTTTGAAATAGTTTCACTTTCAGTTGATTATTTCTCAATTGGTGTGTCCTACTTTCCTCACTACGAAACTATAAACTTGGAGAAATTATCGCCATCTTGGTCGAACTATCGTTCGTTAGTTACGATCAAGTTCAGTAAAACATTTTATTACATGTTTTACTTACTTACATATTGCAAATTACTTCGACAAATTTTCAATATCTGGTCCGTATAAAAAAATTCTGTCTTCGAGCATTCAAATTTGAAGTCACATGTGTGAATGTCGAACCCAGAACCTAAATTAAGTGCAAGGACACCTTGTCAGACTATCCTGTCAGATGACAGAGATTGAAGATTTGTCGAAGTAATTTGCAATGAGTCAGTAAACGAACAAACTAAAAATTTCAGTTTGATTGTCTAAATTTATAGTAAAATTTGACCATTTTCTGATGGGCACAGTTTTTTCGCCCGCAGTCCAATTGACATGGAACCGACGTCAACCAATTTCCTTTTCCTTTGTCTGCATACAAGCTCTATTTTCGGATTTTCGAAAAGTGGTAGGAAAGTTTCCGACGGAAACCAAAGTCAGTCATGTCTCTTAAATATATGCACAATAAAAGACATTGCATATGTATCTGTCTCACCCTGTATAATTTAAAGCTTTGTTAGTGTCATATTACATATTAAATAAGAAAGTAATCTCAATTTAATTATAAGCAACTTTGACCTTAAATGATACAGTGTAAACTGTAGCTGTAATTTAATTCACGTTTCATTTGACTTCATACGTTAAAAATGTACCCAAGAGATGATTTGTAACTTCCATTGCAAATCCTCGTTCCTATTCCCATTATGAAATAGTCCAATCCTCAACTGAAAACAAAGACATGACCATTATGGCCTTGAATCCAGTATTCTAGAGTGAATGATGTATCACATGGTGAAATAAACGGGACAAAAAATTCGAAATGAACGATAGTTGCATTTTATCACTAAATTGTAAAATAATTGATGCAAGTTTGAAGTATTTTATTTTGCTCATTATAAATCATTTTGGGAATTAGTTCATTTGATAAATTTATTTGTCTGATATCGACTTGGAAAATTACTGATAATTTGCGAATTATTTTTGACCGTGTAAGGTGACTCACCTTAGGTGAGTAAAGGTGGTAAGTAAAGTGAGTACAGATAAAAATTGCTATTAAAATTAGTGACAATTTGTTTTGTCGCCTGTCGTTTTGCGAGTCCACACAAACTTAAAATAACACTTGTCCATTTGTTGAACTCAATTTCCAGATTGAATCGCATCAAACCTCAAAGGTGATAAAATAAGTTTCAATAATTTTTAATATTTCAATATAATTTTCAGTAGATCCAAGGTGAACTTGAAAGTTGACTGTACAATTTAAATAAATTAGAGGGTCAGTAATTTAATAAATTAAGTATGTGGATTTTTTTATTCCAGGATTCACATTGAAATGGCTCATGCAATTCCGGAGAAAAATATGGTTCAAGTTGTGGATGAATTAACGATAAGTGAAGATATTGTGCCTGTCAAGAATGAGTTCATGAGTCAATTTAATAATCAATTTAAAAGAGGTTCAAAGTTGGGTCATGGAAGTTTCGGTGAAGTGTGGAAAATAATTAATGGTTCTGAATTTGCATTGAAGGTTGTACCAATGGACAAAAACAAAAAGAAAAGGTTTCGTCAACTAGAACGGGAGGTTGACATTATGAAATTGTACATGAATCAAAATTCTCGCCATCCTGGACTAAGGCATTTAGTGCAGATTGATCAGGCTTGGTCTGTCACGGTATCAAATAACCCCAATGGTTTTGATGAATGTAAAAAATGGCTCCAGCGCTACGATGACCGTGATGACTTTTCAAAGGATGATTGGTTGGAATTGGAACGTGTCATTTTCATCCAGATGGAATTTTGTGGCGAGGGAACTTTAGGTGGCTGGTTGAAAAATTTGGGTAAAAGTAACGACCTGGGACAAGGGAAAAAGTTTTTTTATCAAATTGTCAGTGGACTTGCCTGCTTGCAAGAAAGTCAACTTTCTGTTATTCATCGTGACCTCAAACCAGAGAATATTATGCTGACCAAAGATCCTAAAAATGACAATGAAGTGATTGCAAAAATCGGGGACTTTGGTCTGTCTCGTCAGAGAATGCAAGATGCAGAGAGTTCAATGAGTTCTTCAGTAGGAACGAACATGTTCAGAAGTCCCGAGTTGAAGGAAAATGAAAAAAACTACACGGCAAAGGTGGACATATTCTCTTTGGGAATTATCCTCTTCTTTATTTTGGAGCCACCTCTCTACAGTCAAGCTTCAAAGTCAAGTCAAGATTATAATAATTTGATGAACATCGTGGACAAATTTCATAGAGAAAATCCCGCAATTCCACAGTCAATTGAGGAAAAATTTCCTGATGAGGTCAAAATTCTCAAATCGTTGTTAAAATATGATCCAGTTAAACGGCCTTCCGTTACTGAACTTGAAAGCCAGATTTCGACATGGTAATTTAATCAATCAATGATATTGAACTTGGATTAAATGTGGCGCTCTCATTTGCAGTTCAAATGAACTGAAGTGTCGCTTATAGGTTGCTGAACATCGTTTTTATGTGACACTTTTCAGGAAATCTTCTTTATCTGATAGTGCGTTAAGCCAACTTCAACTCGAATTGCTCGCTGAGTCCGCTAGGGACAACAGATGGAGTTTAGCAAAATCTGCTTTTTTGGATAATTGGCAATCGTTGGGACTTGAGAAATTACTTCGGCCTCATCTCGTATATTTATGCAGCCATACAACAAGCATTTTCACAATGAAGCTTGTAGCTTACTCTGCCAATGTTATCAGCCTAAATGAATTTGTAAGAAGCACTGAAAATAAAATGACCGTCAAAACAAAAATACAACTAACAATCGTGTCATCAGAGTCCCCATGTCATAATGACAACTAAAATTGTTTCTAGACATCGAAAACATGTTTGTATGAAAATAATTTCATAGTAATCAAAATTAATGCTTTGTGATTGCAGGAAAACAATCGAAGAACCGGGTTCGAGGAATGTGCTCAATTTTATAGTACTTTAATGAAAAAAAATGCGGGAGAAAAACTTCTCACGGTACAAAACTCAAGTTTCAAACTATCTTGATGTTTACTTATACATGCAAATTCAAAAACCTTTCAAATTCTAATTAATTGTTACAGGCCTGGGAACAAAGTGGAAATCATCATCTGGTTTTGGAACTCAGTAAACAATCTAATCCAACGTAGTGCTTGAAGAATCTGTCCCTGAATTTTCAAAGGCCTAGAATTGTGAGAAGAATTCAAAATATCTTGGAAATCTTGCTGATTTTTCACAACAAATTTAATTCTTCCTAATGGTAATTTTGTGCTGAATTAATAAATATTCCAGAATACTGCTCAAAACAGTTTCTTTATGAAATTGCTAGTAATCTATATTCTAAAATTCTGAAACATACACAATATCAATTGCTTGACATATTAAAGTACATCATCTTTACACTTGACGCCAAATGCTAACATATAAAATTTCGCTGACGTGACAGATAAATTTTTAGAATTAACTAGAAGTTCATCATACAGTTGAGTCATAGAAATTAACGAGCTTTCACGGAAACGTGGTTCCAAATTTTGAACAAATTAACCATTTTGAAAACCACTAGATGTCAACAACATTTTGAATAATCACTGTATTTCCTGAAAGTTTTTCAAAATTACTCAAATCAGCTACTAAATAGCACTGGCACATTTATTCTTCATGGACATTCAAGTCACGTCCAAAAAATAAAATTTTAGAATTGGCCACCATTTAATCACCGCCCATTTAGCCCAGTAATTGTCTTGGAAAGTTCAGCCATTAAAAATGAAATAATCGCACAAGTAATTTCGATATCTGTATTCCATTCTGACAAACGCCACATAGTCGAATGGCAGCTGCCATTCGGTAAACTGATGAATCACTTGTCAAAAGATCCAGTTCCTGAATATCCACCATACCCGGTCATCAACGGATCAAGTTTCAAGTTGTCCAATTTAATAAGCAGATTCTATCAACTCCGCTTTTGTAAAGCCACTTCCATGTAAACACATCACTCCCATGCCCGACGTCTGTTTGTCAGCCATTAAACACCGAACTTTAACTGGATCTACAACTCAAAAAACGAAGTTTCACCAAAGTGTTAAAAACTCAACTTGGTGTACAGAATTTCCAATAATTTTTGAATAACTTTTCAAAAAAAGAAAAAAAAATGTTGACTCGACAAGAGTTACAACTCAATTTTAAACTGTTCGAAATGTTTTCCCAACTAAACATTTTCTCTTTCAAGATGAATCGCTTCAATGGCTACCAAGAAGCGCACAAGTCGAAGTGGCGCAAAATAAATTTTAAACTCTACCAACTCCTCTCGATCTCTTACACAATTTTTATTTGCTTTCAAACTCTCAATTCAATTTTATTTGAAGATTCACAAATCCAACAAGTTTCCATCATGACAATCGCTTGTGTCGGATTTGCACTCATGGACATCATCAAAAATTTTATTTTCAATACTCATGCACATTTGAATCCGATTGTTTTCCGGGAGATTTCAAAATTTGAGGGTGATTTTGATTTAAAAAATTTCAACCATATTTTGTATTTCGGAAAATTGTTTCAAATTCCTTAACTCTCCTAAATTTTATAATATTTCGAAATGCTTAGATGATACAATCGATTCGATGAATGTCGGGCCTCAGATTGACCAGAATCAGGAAGAAATCGAAATGGAGGAAATGGAATCAAGATCTAAAGATTCATCGGAGGATCTTCAAGAAGAAAATGAAACGCCCTCAAAGTTTTCTCAAGGACAAATTGAACCGATTCGAGTGAAATCGAGACGAGAGAAACTGATAATAAAATTACCATTCATTTTCTACGCAGTTTCATTCATCCTCCCATTGATTTACATAGACGATATGACTCTACCCGCCATCATCGTCTCTCACGTACCTCCAAAATTCCTCAACTTTTTCACAATCTCCTTGTGCCTCCTCATAGACATGTCCATGTTAACCCTTGCAGTCGCTACTGCTCATTATTCAATGTACTTTGTCTTGTCTTTTGTGAATCACATCATGGAGGGAGTTGGAAACAAAATCCAGGAATTGGCATCATATGACCTGATGACGTAATAAAATTTACAGAAAACAATTGAATTAATTTCTGAAGCGTCAACTGCAAGTCGATGCACATAATAAAATTCTTCATTTTGTGTTCAGGTTGGGAGGGAACTTTGGAACTTTGGACTTTGAGAAGCTCCTCGAGTTCACAAGAGCAGCCAGAATATTCCATTTGGAACTGACCATGTTCAATATCGGATGGTCTTGGAACATTTTCCTTGTCAAGTGTTGGGCATTATCAACAGGGATTCTTGGAGGATTTGGTGCAGCTCGTTTTATCTCTAGTCGTCCGATATTGGGGTTGCTTTCGCTGTCCTTTTTTCTTATGACCATAATCGTTTTCATTGGACTCTTCAATACGGCCTACACCATTTCAGATAGGCAAAAACAGCTGAATCAGCAAATTCTTATCAAGTCCCAAATTTTTCCGATTCAAGAACAAAGAAATCTGTTCCGGACGATTTGTGGGTCAATTCCTGCATTGGGAATTAAAAGTGGACAGTTTACAACGATGGAGAGAGCCTCTACTCCAATTTTTGTGGATTTTATCTTTAGACAAATTGTCAGCCTTCTCCTCGCCTTTTGAGATGAAGGATCGCCAAATTCATAAATTTTCATTTTGGCAGGCTTGAAACTTAATTTATATGAGACTCGTCTATACCAGAAGTCGCCCTTAGTCAATTTGTTCAACCTCTAAAGATTTTCTGTTCTTAAATTCACTCAATTGTAAGAAGAAATCTTGTGGATGCAAGAGATCCATGTTTCTATCGACTCACCTACCAGTTGGTCTCGCTACTGGATTGATTGTTTTTGTCAAATAAATTCTGTTAGTGCGATATGTTTGTCATTGATTGAGCATTCATTTATTTATCCAAGGGACGAAATTACGAAATTCCTTGGTCTTGATGACCAGGTGATTTTCCAAAAAAAAAAAAATTTCATCTGGGGTCTGTTTTTGGGTAGCATTTACGTCATTAATGATTCGTTTCACTGTTTTTTCTTCATTTTGAATTTTGATAACTTGTTTTTGGTTCCTTGAAATGGACATGGGAATTATATTAGTGAGCTCCGTTGTGACCGACGTTCCTGACAGCTTAGATTTTCAAATGACTAGAATTTAGCAATACCTTAAACTTTTCAGTTTAATTTCTTGCAGACAAAGGAAATCCGAGTTTTGGCATCGGTAGCTTTGGCAAGTTTGAAAGTGGAACTTAAATTCCATTTTCACGAGCTGTCAGAATGGACAGTTAAACATTGTACTAAAATGATTATAGGTAGTCGCTGAGTATAGGAATTACGAACGTCGGTACGTCCTTCCTTGAATTTCAAATGACGCCTTCAGTTCTCCACAAGAATTGACTTCATTTCACAAACTAAATTATGTGTAATTTACCTTGTGAAATAAATTCATTTCTCCAGGCAAAGAAAATTGGCGCCAACTGGAATAACCTTTGTCATTTGGCCTTGTCCAACATTCCATGGCTCCAGAACAAAACAAAAGTTAATTAGAATTTCAATTTGTAATTGACTTTTGTCATCACTAACTAATTCATACTTTCACGTCAATCGCTTCCCAAATACCTGGAAACTTGCCTTGTGTTCTAAATACTTGCAGACGACTCTCAAATTTCTAGCATTAATTTTAGCCGTTAAGTTTTTTAAGAGCAACCCGAACACCATCTTGAAATATTATATTAAGGATATCCCGACAAAATATCTAGGAGTTACTTTCAATAAACGTAAGAACTCCCACATCCATTGAGCGAACTTGAACATATCTGGACATTATCAAAGAAAATACAAAAAAAGTTCATAACTTAAAAACAATTATTATCAAATTTACCGCTTCAGCATCAGTAAGAAAATTCCCATGTGAAAAATACGATACACCAAATATACCACTAAGAATATTTCTCCATTCCAGAACGACCATCTTCATCAAACTTAATTTTTTTGAAAAAAATTTTGGCCAAAACTGAGTATCGATTCGATAGGTTCTATTCGAATAAGGACTAACTTTGGTAGTCATCATCACGGGGCGCCCGTTCCACTCGATTCATACATAGACACATCAATCAAGTTTAGTTAATGTTAGCTGTTGCTTACAGGGCTCGTCAATATCCGTCATTCTTACATTTTTTGACTTGACGCAAATTTTCGTTTGTGAATTTGGGCAACATCCAAAGTTAACCCAACTGACATCAAAATTTTGTTGGAATTTCACCGAATTTTATTTTGTTGTGACAGTTGCTTATACACAAATTATAGAATGTTGAAGCCCAACAAACTCCAATTCAATTTGATGGTGATGAGTTTTTTTGCTCGAATCCACATCTACCGAATAAAGGTTATAAGGGCCCGTCCGCAAGAGGGAGTCAATGTTATTGAAGTGGATAACCGAATTTGGAGTAAAATTGTCCACATTTTTTGGCAGTTGATTTTAATTGGTCGTATAATCCATATTTCCTACACCACAATAAATGCCACTTCAATCAACATCATTCAGACTCCATTGATGTTGATTCTTTGTGTCAACCTGAGCATAACTTCCCTTTGCTTTTTTGATATCAATACAAATTCCTTAGAATTGTCTGTCATTTTATTCAACTCACTCTTCATTCAACAAGGTAAGACTAGAGAGCTCAACGCGGTTGAGTCTTTATTGAACATAGAATGACTGATGGTTGGCCTAACCTGCTTGTATTTATAAATTTGAACTCGCTCGTTTAACCACAATCAAATTATATGAACGACATTCAAAGTTCATTGACAAAATTTAACGATGGGACACTGTTCAAATTTTAGGTGAAGATGACGAGGAACTGAAGAGAGAGTTTCAAGTATCTCAAAAACTTATTCAGAAACCGTCACCTATTTTCAAGATCCTCGGTGTAGCCAATGAGAAAGAACTTTTGATTTGTTACTTCCCCTTGATGTACTACCCGATGCTTTTGACGATTCCCCTTTTCTATATTTTGGATCCTGACCTACCAGTTCTTCTCACCAGCCTCTACTCACCATATTGGCGGAATGTCTACAGTACCAGCTTGTGTGTCCTGATGGATGTTCTAATATTTTGTATTCACATGTCCATGGAACATTGCGCCATCTACTTTGTCGCCACTTTTCTTTAC
>JAQHQX010000136.1:0-18113 GCA_034694425.1 Arrhopalites sp. Gr-Col-00791
TTAGAGGTGTGCATAAATGAAAATTTTGGTAATAGCGAGTTGCTGCGGAAACCGAGGTGCTGTAACTTGACCCAAGTTTGAAAAAAGTAGAAAATGAAAATTTTCTTCTTTCTTCAACTTATAAAAGTAAGAGTATAAAAGAAAGATCTCTGTTATACTTAAAATCAACAAAAAAAAGTGTGTCCCGGTCTTCAAAATGCCTTCCCATATTTTAGTGCAAAAAAGACATGGTCGTATGTCCTGCATCAACTCATTAACAGACCCACAATTTCATTTTGGCCACGTTTGGTTTTGGCCGGCAAACAAATGAGGTGGCCAAACGACGGTCAAGCTGGCCACCATTTTGACCAGGGGTCGAACACTGCTAACGATAATGTTCAAATATTTTTTTGGCGAAAGGATTCCCCAGTTACCATTACATGAATTTCTAGCTTCATTTCTCTAATCATTTAAGATACCAGTCTCCTGTTCTTTTAAAAATTAGCGAGTAGGAGCACCGGTGAGTAGATGATGATGTACAATGTATGGGGGAACAGTGCTGATACTTTATGAACTTCATAGTTCGTAAAGAATTAGAGTCAGGGCTCTCTATCTTCCGGGAGAAACGAAATTGGGAAATAAGCAAAAATCCCTGTGAAGCAGACATCCACAACAAAATCTCAGGAATTCCAGTGGTATATTTGGCATCAGCATCGGGTACTCTTACAGAAACTTAGAGGTAGTATCCCACAATGTAGGAAGTTTATCCTTGTCTTCCGAATGGGTACAGGTTATGATACCCGTGCCCGTACTCAAAATTTTTGGTACTTAAAATCGGCACCCCTGAGCACCTGATACATGCGCAATCCTACCTTCCCTGGTGTATACTCCACACACGTGCATACTCCTTTTGTTCTTAAATTGGCACCTTAGACAATTTTTAAACGTATTCAAGCCTTATCAAAGCGAGCCCAACTGATACCAAAGCTGTGGGTACAAATAAAAACAGTTTAAGAAATGTGAGTATTTGAAGACTATTCAATGCTCAAAATACTCTTATTCATACTTCTGCCCAATCGGAGGACTACTCGACAATTTCTCTATTTCTCAGTTTTCCTTTATCTCCCAATTTCTACCACTCAACCGCTCGTGGTGAAAACCGGTTTTTGCCATTTCCCATTTATCCCTTGGGCCGAGCTCTCATTAGACTACGTTTCGGCAGGTATTCTCTAACTGCGCTCGCTTGCTATTTCTCTTAACAAACTTCATAGTATCTCATGCACTAAAATTAAAGTCTGTAAGTGGGCAATTAATCAGTTATGATAAAATTTTGCTAGATAGACAATTTACCTACAAGTTTGCTTACGCAACCTAATAAAATCATCACTACAAGCACCATAAAATATTTATTAATTGTTATCTACAAGAATCAATGACAATTTTTTGGCAAAATTGAACTATACAATTAATTATGCTACTGTTTGCTGTTGGCATCATCAGGTTCTACCACATCCTCCATGACTGCAGAAAGTAATAAAATGAACACACATCAGTCATAGAACAAGTGAGAACAAATTGATCCACATTCGAAATGGAGGATTCAGCTTTACCTGTCAAGTGCTTTCTCTCCTCTTCAGTAGCTGCATCCCGAGTACTACCTCGAATATTAACCCCCGACCCTTTTCTACAACAAATTATATCAAGTGCCATGGACTTTGATTAATTTGAAATTATATTTATAAAAGCAGAAAAGATTTGTTCAAGTGTCTGATTTTGCATCCGGAGGCGTATTTACAAACCCTACCGTTGTACGGACCTTAAGAAAACCTTAGAAACTGAAAAATGGCGGTCAGTTATGTATGCTTGAGTTAAATTAGCTTAGAAAAACGATAAAATAAATAGTGCCGTACAAGGGTACAGTTTGTAAATACACCACCCAGAGTCAATTGGACCAACAAGGAAAGTAAAGTTAAAGCGGAAATAAATTTGAAATTCGTATTTGTTTAACCCGTTGAATAACTCGGGTGAATTATTATTCTCAATTTGCTTCCAAATTCCAGTTTTCTGAAGTTCCTCTGTAATATTCACCGAGTTTCTTTTAAGCACCAGAGGAATACTGGAACCACGTCTTGTCATCATCATCCCGGCCATCTAAATGTTCAACTTGGAACAATTCCATCTTTTTGTGTAGGAAAGCACTTTTGAAAGTTGTACAGATTGCTTATTAAGTTTGACATTAGCTGACCTGAAGTTCCTTCAAATTTGCTTCGGTATTCGATTCCTCATCCTTTTCTTCTTTTTTACTATTTGGCATGAGATGATCTAAACTCTTCAGCTCCCGTTGACTAAACAAATAGTCGAGTGGCTTACGGACTAGAATTATCACGACAAGCTAAAACGAGACAACATCATTTGATTATATGTGAATTTCATTAGACTGCATTTTAAACTCGTCTATCGAATGTATTTGCATTCACATCAATATCATAGATGGACATGATCACTATGGCAGATAGTAATCAAAAAAGCGTCAATGGAATAACAATATTTGAAAATTACTAAAAAACACTATCCCGAAACTAACAAAATTTCCTGGGAACCTGTTTCAGCTTTAATGAATACATACATATGTAGAACATATTAATCATGGTCACCAAATGTCTTCATATGTAGTAATTTACACTAGACAACTTGTACATCTGGAACACCCTCAAAAGTTTTTGGTTTTTAAACCACCAACTGCCAATTTAACCAACAATGCTCATCTTCATTTTCATATTTTGATTCTTATTTGAGGCTTACCATCAAAGGGAAAAGGATGGACGTCATCCTAAATGATTTCACAAGCCAAAGGAGTACTAAACAAGCCAATTGTATGGCAGTGAACAAATGAACTCGACGAAGTGGAACCTGTTATTACACAAGACAATGAAAATATCAGAAAGAAAATTGTTACCGAATATTTTTTCCGAATCAAATTAGAGACTACAAGCTCAGAGAACAAAAACGTGAGATAGGGTAATTCAGTACCTCACGAAGATACTCGTAGTCAGGTTGATATTTGGCAGGCATAAATATTAACAAAATTCTATCAAAAAACTGCATTCCATTTAATCCCATTAATCCCATGTATAAGAAGACACCTGCAAAAGTAAAGATAAAAAATTTGTTGCAAATGAGGGCTTTTGCAATTCCCTCAAATTCGAAGTTTTCATTTAATTGCTTGATTGACAAATGGTCTAACCATAAAGAACGGGCATCGGAATATGTTTGAGGACTGGAGTAATGACTACAGACAATCCGGTCAGAATTGCTATCGCAACTTGCGTCACACCTTTTCGAAAAAAAGATTTTTAATATTTTGTTAGGTTAGATTAATTGAGAACGTCCTAACTAATTTGAAATATGTTGGACATCACAAGGTTTCCTCATTTTAATGTTTGAACTCACGTTGTTCTCGGATACCCAAAAATTTTGGTCTTTCTCCAGGGGCTGCACAACTTGATTCCATCTTGAGTGACTCGACATGATTAAGAGCTTGTACCGTGGCTACAACAAAAATTTTCATTGTGCAAAAATCTGTTTCAAAGCTACTCAGCATTAAAATATATTGGTTCAATCGTTGAATTTTCATGTGAAAACTTTGCATGGGAATTCGAAAGATAACTGAAAATTGAACTTGATTTTCACATTTTAAGCTATATTATTTTTATACCCGCAACAAACCAAGGAACACCAAACAATGAGCACATGATGATCAGCACAGATAGAACTAGCAAATCTAAATGATAGCCACATCCTTTCTGTAAAAGTATAAAGGGAAACACTTTCAGAACACGAAAAATGGCTCTTTCCGTAAAGAATTATTGCTAGTCACTGCTTTAGTGAATAAAATATTGACAAGAAATTAAAATTGTAAAGAATAATATGAGCAGAATTTAGTTAAACAAGTTGTAATATTTTTCGTACCTTCAATTTGTGTTCTTTGCGATTAACAATGACAGCAGTGATTTGCTGGTCCATGAATATTAAAATGGTAGCCAGCAAGGCTGGCAGAAGTGCCGCAAAGACAGTCCAAAAGGGGTTTTTACCAAAGGGACTCACAAACCATGATCTTGATGGGAGGGTTGGTGCAAATTTTTCAGGAACGGACAACTTTGGTGTTCTCAGACCAACTAGTAGGTCAACACAGGTCATTGCAATTATTGCAAGTAGAACAGCAAAGTCAGCCAAAACTTGTCTAACCTTTAGGGTTAATTTTTAAAATAAGACGAAATAATTACATCCTCATGCTCCATCATTGAAGTTTATAGTCGGCCCACGGTGTATAATAACTATAGAAAGCTTCTTGCATGCATATATGAAATTTTTTTAAAATTCCCGAATTTCATTCAGACAAATATTTTTTTAGTAAGGTACTATCTGGTATGACAACTCTAACCTTGGTAGGGAAATAGGAGGACATTTTAAAATTCTTTAGCGAAACAGCAATGAAAAATGTTCCCAAAAAAAGGAGGACGGACATGAGGTAAATGTCCGAATAATAACCGCATCCACGTCCAACCAGCGTTCCATTGTATGGCTGTGTAAATAAAACGTAATTAAATTTTAAATACTTTTTTGTGTTTCCTACTTTACTCCAATTTAGTTAACTATTTTTTAAAACAGATTCTAAAAATTTGCAAAATGTTATAACTCACTGCTTTTGTACATTGATCGAAATCCACCAAAGACCATTCGATGTCATTGTCGCTACTGCTTGTATTTTGGGGTTTACATTCGCAACTACTTCCATTTGCATTTTCACCGTGGGGATTAATGGGGAACAGATGTCGGATCTCATTCACATTTTTGAATGCCTTAAAATTTGAAAATGTGTTAGCTTTTACCAAAGAAACGCTGCCTAACCTATCTGATTTGAGTTCACATAAAAGTCTTGATCAAACTGTAAATTGAGAATCGAAATGTTTACGAAATGTTGAAATTGTAATCTGCCAATTTTGAAACTTACTTCGACAATGAAAATAATAGCAATGAGTGTTGCAAAACTTTCTTCGGTGAATCTTGTAATGTAACAAACAAAGGCGCTAGCATCTAGAGCAACCATAAGTAGCAAGATGAAACCCATCCATACACCAATCCAAAGTCGTAGTTCAAGATAGTCCATCTCGTACGCGCTGCAATTAAACACATACCAATATCATCCAACTAAATTTAAAAAATGTCTTCACCCTTCGATGTCATCATTTTGTACAAATTAATATTCTACTCACTCGCAAAATTGCACAATGACAGCTTCGAAAACCTAACGATAAATGAACAACATTGGAAGTAAATTTCAAATACCAGACATTTCAGATGACAAACATTTTACAAAATTTACCAGGACAGGACCAGTGGAGCCCAAAATTGTGAGAGGTTGTCCAGAAAATAGTCCATAAATTAATCCACAAGCAAATCCAGAAACAAGCGATTCCATAGCAGCCATATTCTGATGAGTGACTTTTCCAAGAAGTCCACCAAATGTTATTATTGGTGTCAAACAACCCAGATAGAGAAATATTGAACTTGCAATACACTGAGCAGCTAAACCGTCCTTGTAATCGGACAAATACCTTCAAATTTCAAAAATCAGAAAATACGTCATTTCAATCAAATGAAAAGACCTCGACAAATTTCTAAAATTTCGATAGTAGATTGAAGTACCAAGGAACTTTTCGTTTGAAATCGTTGATGAGACCACCAAAAAGTTTGCCAGTTCGAACGAGTCCATTGCTTGCTCTCTCTTCTTCTTCACTCATTTCAACAACTTTAATTTGTTCCGCATACTTTCGAGGATCTTGCGATGGAATCATGGGTGGTGGTTCAATACGAATATTTGGATCCCATTTTGCTATCATCAATTCAGATACGAAATTTTAACATTTTGCAAAATACATATAGCCAACTTGTAACATGTTGGTGCATGAACCAAAATGTGACACAGGACTTCTAGGTGTGGGTTGTCGTAGATTGCGAGATCTTTTAAGGATTGTAACGAAATAGAAATCAATTTACCTGGTGGGATGATGGTGACAGCATCCAAGAACTCGTCAGTTCCTGCCATTAAATGACCTCGATGTCTAGCCAAATATGCAACATCATGAAAAACTTCATCTGACAAGAGTGTTGCCATGGCTCTTCCAACATCATGATATTGTCGCACACCACCCTTCAAAAATCGGTGAAATGTTTAAAATTTTCACCCAGCAACCCGCAACCTTTCGTCCAGTTAACATCCTCTATCTCAATACAACCTTTTGTACTAAAATGTTAAATATGAAAATATATTACGATGGGTCCTAGTAATATGAAGATGAATCGTGTGGGAGAAGGAACTTCTGTAAGGTTCTCCATAATCACCGCCTCAGATAAGCGGACGAAAGCTGACAGAGGTTTTTCCAAAAAGTCGACTTCTCCAACGAGGATAATACAAGCTTCCGCTCCTACAGGAATTTTCTTCATGAAGGCATTCGACTATACAAAATAACATTGTTACAGCTACTCTTTTATGAAGCTGGTTCAACTTGTGTTAATGTCAAAATTCGATTGTGAAATTATGAATCCTACATACTTTGATTCCTCGTTTTGTTTTCTTGTCACCATGGTCCTTGGCATCGGAAGAACCTCAAGTTTAAAAAAATTTCAAACAATTCTATGAATTCCAAGATAATTATAGGTGGATGATAGGAAATTAATCAGCTTACTTTTCCCTTTAATTTGCTGATTCTGATGTCGATGAGGCCTCAATAAAGTCTCCTTGACTTTGTCTACTAATTTGGAATGAAGATGGCGCGTGTTGACCATCTGGTCCAAAATTTGATCCACAATTTCTTCAAAATCGCTCCCATTCAAATTCAAGATGACTACATTGTTGAGCAAAATATTTCGAATTTCAAAGAGTGAATGCAGAGACAAAGTTCCAACATGAGGTTTAGACCAACGATTACCACCGACTTCGACATTCTGCAATTAATGAAAAGGAAATGTTTCATTTGGTTTTAAACTTAATATTCGATATTAAAATTGTCGTCAACTTCAGCATGTGCAGACATCGATAGAATTTAAAATGACATCATCATGATCAGACTCTTCAAATGGTAACTCAAATGAGTTATCGATTCAACGTCTTCGAACTTTAAATTTTATGCAGTGGGAACCTCTTCAAATTTGACCCATCTTGCTGTTTCTTTCCATTCTGTACCATTTGGCACGATGATCAATTCTGCCAACTCTACAAATAGTGATGGATGAGAGGGTTGACTGGATCCATCAGTTTCTTCACCCAAAATTTGTTTCACATACTGAGCAGGAGGAATTGCTTTTTAAAAAAAATGATCATTATAATTCAAATTCCTGTTCGTGTTTCTTGAAAAATTCAACAAAATACTTTATAAGCTTGAGTCATGCCGTAAAAATCACAAATTCTAAGTCTAGTGTTGAGAAAATGTAATATACCTCTAAAATCTACTAAGGAAGCACGAGCACGATAAGCTGCAGAATTTCTGGGTGCACCCTCATCTAATGGTTTTAAGGTAAGCATTTCTCAGATTGTACTGAAAATGTTTTTTTGATGATTTTGACTATCGACCTGTTGAATTTAAACAGGAAAATACACGTATTTCTTACAGGAAAATATCCAAATTTGTGTTAAATGCTGAATGAAAATTGGAATTTCGTAAATCTCTTGCTCATGAAATCCCTCCGCACTGTATTGAGCTCTTTTTGATAAAAGCAACTTTTAAAGATTTATGGACTCGATTAAGGAGGACACAAGTGAGAAGTCGAGAGAGAGTGAGCTGATCCTAATTGCTTGATTAGATAAAACGCTTTTAAGTCAAAGCAAATAGTTTTTCGAAATAGCTTTGGTCAACCGCTACCAAATGAGGGGTGTATTAAAGTCAACCAGGGTTTGCTATTTTGACTGATACATATTGGACCAAAATTTTTGGTAATTTGGAAAATTGAAATTCAAAGTAAGAATAAAGCGGACAGCTTGAAGTCAGGTGGGGACGGGTGGAATAAATGTAGATTCATTGTGATTTAATGGTTTTATTTTTGCTTGAAGGTACCGACACCGATAATCAGTCCTGTGGTTTTAAATTGTGCTTGAGTGTGGAACGGAGCGAATTATGTCCCCGAAATACAATGTTAAAGAACAATAGGTGAATTTAGTTGAGGTAGAGCAGAATTGAGAATCCCAGGATAATTTATTTACAATTGAAATTTTCTGTTCAATTGAACAGAGTCGAGGTCCTGAGAGGAAACTCCACTAAAAGCCAGAGCAACTGAATTTGCCCCTTTTATTGACTTTGCTTCAGTTGGGTTTCCAATCCATTTTGTATTTAATACAATTACTATTTAAAATAATTCATACTACCATATGCCGTTTTAATTTTTGGATCACTCATGGTCCATTGAAACATGTAATGATATCCAAATTAATACGATACAAGATCCTCTAAATTGAGTATCTTGTATCTCTACTCTCAACAATAGTAATGTTTAGCCATGTAGTTGGAGGGAGAATTACTCTGGGCTCAAAATGCATTCCCTGAGTTGGCCCTTTCTGGATTCTCCCTCATACAATTTTCTATGGTGTGACGCAACAAGTACATTTTATGTCAAACTTAATGGATAAAAATTCATTCCCATGTCCAGCAAATGCGGAGTTGTTTTGATCAGTTTGTTCTCTGACCTTTTTTTAAATGTCAGGCAGGATGCATGCAAGGCTTCACGTCAAGTTGAAAAAACCAAATTGTGAACATCCTTTAAAATTAGTCAGCACAAATTGATGACGTTCACGAATGATTTGACAATTTACTAATTTTCAAATCATTCACAATTCGGCTTTGTAGACATTGATAAAAAATCTTTCCATTGAACTCGATTTGTATTGAACGAAACAAGTCTTTGAAAATTGGCTAAGGTAACAATGTTGATTGCTCAATGAGATCATGTCAACAATCAAATTTCGTTTAAAAAATCATTTTGAATTCTGAAAACAATTTTTTTGTAATCTTGTCTGAATAAAGTAAATTGTCTGTTGTATCCATCCGGATGGGCCGACAACCCTGCGTCTTTGAACGGCACAAATTATTAAAGTTAAAACAAGGATCATCACCAGGGCCCGGGGAATTTAATGGTTTGGCTTTAGAAAAGCATTGGAGTCATATAAGTCTTTGACATATGTATATAGGACAATTAAATGCAAAATGAAACACCGTAAAGAGAGACCCCCATTTCTCTAATTTGATGAAACCGACATCACCATAAAAGTTTCATAATAATAGTTTAATCTAATGAATCCTACCCAACATCAGTTATTTATATTAATCAACATTTCCCAAAATATATTCCAAGTACAAAGTTTGTGGAAATGCAGCCAATAGAAAAAAAATAACAGTTGGAGAATTTTATCGGCTCGTGTTGCATTGTAGTTTGGATTGACATATCTGTACAATTCGTTGGTTCATATCTTTCTAGTTCTAGGTCTAGAAATCCTCATATTAAAAGATTACAGCGTTTGCAATCTGGAGCAGCTGCGAATAGAATAAAAATAATTACTGTATATGATATATTGAGTGGGCCCGACTTTGGTATCATAAATGCGACAAAAATAGCTTTTGCCTCCGGCCACATTTCATAAGTCTATAAAATAGATTCTGAAGGCGAAAGAAAAAGTAATTTGTTGACACTGGTTTCATTAAAAATCGGGTGACAAAACGATGGTAATCGGAAAATGGTCAAAAAATCGTCCAAAATCAAGCTTTTTCTCAGTTTTTCAAAGAAAAAGGTGGATTTCTGCCAAATTCTTTGTCCAATTTTGACGTTAATGGGCTCATTCAGAAGAGTATGCAATTCCGGACAATTTTCAAGTCCCTTGAAAGGGAAATGACTTCAGTTGAGTACGAGATTCTATTGTTCCAGCTGTGAGATAAACAAATTTCAGGTTGATGGAATCGTTCGGAGGTGAATGACGAAGCTCCAGGATTTTTCAATAGGGTTCCGGTGCCCACTTTGCTGTACGCGTCAAGTAATATGGAAACAACACCAGGCAAAAAGACAAAATGATTTTTTCAACACACAAATCAAGTTGTGAGAGAGCGATTCGTTGAGCTCAAACTTTTCATTTTAGCTGATTGTCCAGGGCATTATTCATATAGCGTGGTCATTTCGTGGAACACGAATCGTGTTACACGCTTCTAATCAAATGATTACGACCAAGTCACTCATAAAGTAAGGAATAGTTGGCACGGATTGTCGCATCTCATAAAAATTACATGTCGAATATGAATGAACTCCTGATGATAATAATACTGAATGATTTAATCATGAGTCGACACTTGTTTAGATGCTGGAAATTAATGAACAGGCACTAGTAGCTTTAAATTTTCAGCAGGAACAACAGAAGTACAGGGGGTTGATTTTATTTTTGTTGTTGTTTTCTCTAATTGTGTTTTAGTTATTCTTCTTTTATGTCCCTGTGTTAAACAATTTTAATTTTTGCTTCATCTTTGAAAATTTTAAAACTACCGGTTGCACAAGTTATTTGTCACATCGACTTAAACCCGACTTAAAAACGTCTTTAGAGACATGGGAATTAACTCGAATTTCTAAGACGTCTTAAAAACAAACCAAGCTTCCGAGATTTCGATGCTTGAGTTTAAGAGGTTTTTAAAACGTTGTTGAGACTGTGGTCCTAGACTCAGTTCTTTTCGCCCAGATATTAAGATTTTTCTCGATTTTATTCATGTGGATTCATGTGGATAAGATGAGGTAAAATTCTGAATTTAGTTACACTGAATTGATGGTACACGACTTTAATCGTTAAAAGTGATCGATTGATAATTTATATAAATTATTTTTAGCTTGAAAGAAAAGCTCGTTGGCTCAACTCATTCCAGAATGGACGATGGAATTTGTAAAAACTTTTGTTCAGACGCGAGATTTCATTCAGAGAAAATTGGGAAGTGGAACTGAAAGTACAACATCCAAAAGAGTAAAAGAAGGGGCTAATATACTAGATGGTGGTCCAAGTACAATAGCCAAAACAATAGTCATTTTCATCGAGGAATTGAACCAAAGTGCACGAAATAATGACCGTCTTGCTTGAGAACATTTCGAATGGAAGAACCAACCTAGAATCAATATTTTTAAAAATGATTAATTTTTTTGTCAAAGCTGGGACGATTGTTTTGATCAATTTGAACTAGTTAATTCGCAATTGTTATTTAATCAGGTTTAACGATGACCTCAGCTATTGGTTCTGATTGCTGTACTTGTTCGATTATCTTAAAATCAAAATTATCTTATCTCATTCAATTCCTGTGTCATCGGACATGCAGACAATACAATTCGGTACTCGACTTTATTGAACATTTGACAAAAAATGTAAAGTGCGATCATCAAAAATTTTGCTTATTGTCCAGTCTGATCAATTACAAATTACAAATACCTTCAAAGTTGACAATAACTTGTTCTGTTCATAAATACTTGTAGTGTCAACCACTCATTAAATTGAACAAAAAAAACAAGATGATTGCTTAATTTTAAATGGAATTTCAAATTAAATTCAAGTATTGAATTTCAAGATAGTGATGAAATAATTAAGCTAATAATAATATGTGATGTATTTAATTTATTGAGATTTCGTGTGAACCATGAAATCGAAAGTCATTTTGATTTTTGACCTTGAATGACGACAGAATCTGAAAGATCGCCATATGCCAATTGGCACATCTGTAGTCGTCTTTAAACCAACTGCCAGAATTCTGAAATCAAACGGAATCACCAACTAGAAACACATCGCACGACAAATCAATTCACTTGCACTTCCTCATTCGAAATAATCACAATTAAATCCCAATTCCCCAATTACCTGAGTCGATTTAAGTTTCAATTTGAATTGGTCCATTTCAGATAACTTTGGATGACCTCAATAACTTTTATTGGATTCTCGCGGTCGATTTGTGTGGTATTCATCGGCTGGGTCAATTGGCACCTCCAGACTTCAACAGGAGGGTCGAGCTCCTCGGAAAATTTGACCCCCAGGGGGAACTGGTTATCAGAGATCCATTCTATGCAAGTCCAATCTTGTCGTCCAATTCCATTTCATTACAAATCCCAATCAAATTTCCATCCCACAATTTGACCACCCATCAAATTCTAATTTTTCCTTTTTCACGGGCCCCTCTCAAAAGAATTTTATGATAGAATTTCTATCCCTCACTCTGAATCCTCAAAATTATCCAAGAGCTCACTACAAATGAATCCATTTAAAAGCTCCTTTGACTGAAGGTAATTCCAGTTAAATTAAAACTGACAAATTGTTGATGGTTGACAGGACGAGAGGGACGATGGATACGTGAAATGCTACGAGCAGTGTGTCTCGCCCCTGCAGATTCCTCGACCAAATTCACCTAGACAATCAAAATTGACTTTTCTCCAGCCTCAGTTTTACTCCCTGAACATCATTCCAACCCACTAAATAATATAAAATCAATTATTAACCTCCTAATAAATTAGATTATCCAAAGACCCAAACTAACAGTTGTCAGACAATCAAAAACCGAGTCTTAACTAGAAATGACTTTCATCAACTTTTTGCCGACAGTTTCAAACAAAATATTTTATCAAGAGCCCTTTTCAATAGTCAGGTGATTCACCAAATGGAAACTGAATTTTAAGCCACTCGAGACGTCCTCCATTTGACGTTTCATCATGAAACTTTCATGATTTACGACTTGATTGTCAAAACAATTGATGGGATTCCTCCTCCATCATCAACAACTCCCATAAAAAATTTGTTATTTTCACAAAAATATCACATATCGCGTCATCCAATTTTCTGCTCGCTTTCTGATTCGGGCTTTCCATTTTGAACATGAACTTTTAATTCTTTTATTTTTGAAAAACTTCCATTCAAAAGATGAAGAAAATAACTGCATCATCTTTTCACCGGACATTTGATTGATTATTAATAACGTAATTTTTGTTCAAAATCAACAATTTTCCAAACTTTCGATCAAACTTGCAATCAATTACTCAATCAAAATTTTGGTTCGTTGTGTCTCATATTATTGCTGTGACTCACAGCAGGTGAACTGAATAACTCAATCGATTTATCATTGAACTTAGCTAATACAAAATCAAATTTTTATATTTTATTATAATTTTAATTGAATGTCGAGTCAAGTGGGATCGGACAATGGGAAGGAAGAGTAACGCGTAATTGTCAATCAAAATTCAAGATAATTGATCTGATATAAAAATGTGGAACGCTATTCACTATTCACTATTTGAATTGACACGATGAACAACTTGAGTTCAAAACTGCAGAAAAGAAATCCCCACAGATTGACCAATCCTAGACCAGCAACTAAAAAAGTTTCAAAGTTCATTCCAGTTAATAACTAGAGCTGATAAAAAGAGACAACTTGAGACTGATAATTAACTCTTGACGTCCTCACAATTAATTCTGCACACGTCAAACAAGTTAACTGCCTTCATTGTCTCAGCTATTGGAGTTGCATTGGACTTATCTCATCCGTCACACTATTAATAGTAGAGGTACAAAAAAAGAAGAATTAATAAATTAAATTATGAATATCAAATGTGAATAAAAATAATAAATAGTCAAGGATCAGCTATTGCAAATATCATTTAACTGCGTCGAAATAATCAACTTTGATTGTCTATTTGATTGTGAGGCTATTTTGAATAAAGTCTATCTAATTTGATGCCAACTCGAGTTTTTCATTGCTATTCTCTGACAGGAGGGATAAAAGGAAGCCACTTGGTATTATTCTGTCATCAGTCTTTAATTGACCATTTAAGAGAGAATTTACAATCATCATGCATTTAAAGGACACAAGTTAAGCTGGAGATTCAAGATGAGACCGGGAATCGAAGTAGACTCGGATTCAAATACTTTGAAGATGACAGGGCACCAATGCGATCATTCTTGTTGTGGCTTCTTTTTGCAGGGAAGTATCAAGGAGACAGCTACAATTAATATGGTAAAATTATAAATTTAATTTTAATTTCCAACTGGTCAATGAAATTGACTTAAAATTTTAAGGATGCAGATTATCACGATTGTCGCCATGATTATTTTGTCTTTAGTCATTTTCGATTTTTGGCCGGAGTATGTTGCAGAAGAAGATGATTTCAAAGGAGAAAATATATTGTCACAGCAAAAAAGTAGGATTTCACAGCAAAAAATAGGTGTCACAGCAAAAAATAGGAAGCCACAGCAAAATAAATATTTCCACAGCAAAAAAATATTCAGTGCGAACCAAGATTCGTTTTATTTAATTTATTTAATTGTAATTCGCGAGCGCAGCGAGCGGTTAAATGAATCCGAAAACACTGATATGAAAATAATGTTTTGCTGTGAAAATATTTATTTTGCTGTGGGTTCCTATAAAACGGTGTCCATTATCGTTTAATTAACTTTACAAATTAACGAATATGCAACGCTAAATCTTATGAAATCCAAGTGGACTTTTACGAACGTTTTGGTAACGATTACTGCACGATAAAAATTGTGCGTATCGTTATCGCTTTTGTCCATCGATCTGGTGCATGGTGACCACCAGAATCAAACGTAATCATAATTTCGATAATGCAACGTTACTGTAACCATTCTGTCCCAGTGGGAATGACACGAATTTAAATGATCTCTTCCTTAAGTTTTCAGGTTTAATGGGATTCTCCTAAACCCGATGACCACTCAAATTATGACAGCAAGAAATGCCAGCAGAATTCATGCAAACATGTGCACCATCGTTCACAAAAATGGCCCAAAGATAACTGAAAAAACCGGTGGTGTTCATGAATTGCGAGTTAAGAAGTCAAGTTCAAGTCGATTTTATTGTTTTGTTTGAATCACAGAAATTTTGAAACCAATTTCATGTTAAAAATCAGAGTAACGATAATTATTACACAAAAGTACTCTGATTGCCTCGACTTTGTATTATTTGTTAAGTGAGGTGGACAGTTGGTCAACTTGACCTCCGGTCATGGTGCCATTCTGTCCTTCTTGTTGGCCAAACCGCACTTGAAATTCGACTAATTTCAATTATTTTTAATATGAGCTCAGCACATTTAAAATGCTGGTCGCTTGAGTCCCACTCTGTAAATGAACAATTAAAAATCTGTTTAGTTAGAACTTTGACATTCCTACTGCTTTTCACAATTAAAGCAATTTTTTCATGTAAGAAAGGAGTAAAGTGTTGAGGTTTACGAGGGGTGGGAGTTGGTGGTGGGTCAATTTGGGCAGATGACAAATCCCATGAGTCCATCCCCTCAAGTCCGAATTCCATTCAGAAATAAACGCTGGATGTTGGTGATCTTTGTAGCCAAAACTGAGACTAGTCAACTCTACAAACAAATTCATCAAAATTCAATAGAAGTCATTTAATGCGAATCCTTTTAGTCCACATGAATTTAAATGGGGAAAATTAATTCTTAAGTGGAGTTACTTTTGAGGTGTCCGATGTAGGGAGGTCGAGGGTGGAATGAGGGATCCGCGTGTTCCTCCTTCGGGGATTCTTTCTTCAGTCCAGTCAAATTTTCCAACGACGTCCACGTCCCTGAAACCAGCCTCAACTTTTTTGATGTGGGTAAAGGTTTAAAGGTAAAACCTAAAAAGTTTTATAAACCTCCGACCACCCACCTTAGTGATTATC
The DNA here is from genome assembly GCA_034694425.1 of Arrhopalites sp. Gr-Col-00791. Classification (NCBI taxonomy): domain Eukaryota; kingdom Metazoa; phylum Arthropoda; class Collembola; order Symphypleona; family Arrhopalitidae; genus Arrhopalites; species Arrhopalites sp. Gr-Col-00791. The sequence continues at coordinate 15,714 of JAQHQX010000136.1, forward strand.
GTCAGCTCATTCAAATTTTGACAATTTGACAAATTCTTAATTCCAAACTTCAAATTATCTACATCCCAAAATCTGAGAGTCAAGGAGGTCAAGTGGGGCAGATACAGATACTCATTGTTTGATGTTGAAGTTGAGGTTTCAACGACGGACTGGAGTTATTGGATATTTGGACATGACCTCAAAATACTCAACAGAACTTGAGTTGTTGTTGTACATTCAACACACACGAGGAGAGTGCAAGGGTCTGGAATCGAGTTGAGAGATGTACTCGGTACATAGTTAGTACAGGGTATGTTGATGTTACCTGTGAAGTAACTCAATGTCATAACGGGTGGTTCCCGAGTAATTTTTTGAAGGTCCTACCCTTACCTTTGGAAAAATTCGCAAAAGTAAAAAGTTGAAATTTTGAAAATTTCCAAAACGAAACATATGAAGAATTTTATGCTTGTTTTGATGGTGCCATTCATTTCCTCCTATATTTTGTCGTAAACCCAGTATTTTGACTACAAAAATCATAAATCTGTATTTTTAACCTTTAGAGGTCAATAACTCGGGAACCACCCGCTATGAGATCTAGTTACTCAACAGGTAACATCAACATACCCTATACTAACTATTTACCGAGTATCATCTCTCAACTCGATTCCCGACCCTTGCACTCTCCTTGTCAGAACTTTCAGATGGATGAAGGGACATTTCAATGGAAATTCGGTGCAACTGATGAATTTCTGGGAGATCTTGATTCAGATATTTCAGAATCCCGACATCTCGATTGGATGTCCGCCTGTTGAATCCCAATTTGATGGAGACTCCATTTTCTTTTAGCTTCCTCAATAAATCAACATTAAATCCTTCATTGTCAATTAGTCCACAAGAGAATTAGACACTTTTTTTTGAGAAACTTAATCTAAAAACTTGATCACATTTGAACTTGCTTGTTCATAAGGGTGCCAGCACACAAGGTAGCCGATGAAAAGTTCATGGAGATTTGGGGAATTGGTGACAATTCGGATGAGACATTCCAATTGGGTCTTCGTCCCCAACGACAAGAAAATCAGGCTTGTCAATTGAGGAAATTTCATGTTGGGAGATTCGACTGGAAGGAAATTCGAATTCGGGAATCTGTCCACAGTCAGACTCAATCTGGATGGAGTTGAAGATGTCGACTGGAGGAAGGTCATGACTCATGACCTTCCTTCCAAATGCAGTTGACCTCATGACTCATGAGGTCAACTGCATTTGGAATAGAATCAACTTGAGTTTGAAAATCCTGTCGAGATCTGTTGACTATTTCAATGAGTTTCATTGATTCTTCTTTATTGAACTCATCCAACCTGAACAAACAAAATTCGACATCTTTTAATTTCAAGTTGACTCAACAAACGACGATTTAATGAAGCGATTTTTCAAACATGTGAATGGATGGTCCATATTTCCTTGGATTCTTCCTTTCCGTATTCTTACTGTATGTATAAGTACAAATAAATTTTCAGTCATACTTCAAGGCGATGTGGAATAATTCGAGTTCACTCTCCACTTCCAGTTCGTCCTCCTTCAGAATTTCAATGAAATTTGATTCATTCAACATTTTGTAACACTCTACTTTCGAAAAGACCAAATTCTCTTCGCTGAAAATCCACAAAGAATTCAAAATGATTCTCCTTCAACATCAACAAATATTTTGGAATCACCTCAGAATGAATTTGAGTGCTGCATTTTTCAAATTTTCCACTCCAGCCGAAATGGACTTGGAAAACATGACAGACATTTTATGGATTAAGAAATTATTTTTCATTTGTGATTAAATGTTGATGGTCGATGGTTGCTGTGACGCCTACTTTTTTACTTTTTTGCTGTGGTCAAAAATATAACCCTTCATAAATTAGTTCACTGTATAATTTTCTTCAACTTTTTAATTGAGCTTCAAAAATTACGACTTTATTAAATTACCTCGGAATCAATGGAGAAACCTTTAACTTTAACTGGACGTCCAATTGAAAACATAATTAAATGGTTATTTCAATTCGGTTTTGCTAATCATAATGTAATTTCTTGTTTAGAATAAATAATTAACAATCAAGTTTGTGGAATTCTATTTCAATTGAAAATATTCGAAGAGTGAATTTCAATTTGCTTTCTGGTTGGTGGAGTCTGGAGAATTCAAGGATTTTGTCTCCACCTGGACTTTATAAACAGGACTCAAAAGGGAAGTTGTGGACCTTTTCCTATTTTGATTCCATTCTAAGGGTCTTTCTGGGAACTTACCACTAACTAGAAACGACACAATAGGAGTTAGGCTTTTATGAAAATTTGGATGCCTTACGGGGTCAGCAGTAGAATTAAAATAAACAACTTGAGTACCCTCGTCCATTAAGTAAGTCTTGGGCTCTACGAAAGAAA
>JAQHQX010000137.1:0-18043 GCA_034694425.1 Arrhopalites sp. Gr-Col-00791
CTTGTAATAGCATATCCTGGAATGGCTTTTTATGCTATTGCCATTGTCATGAAGTAAGAACAGTTTATTTAAATTAAACTCTTTTCTATGCTCAATTTTACTTACCACATTGGTCATCGTATAAGAAATGTTAGCCCAACTTGCTCTTTGTTTTTGGTGATTTCAGGTTGGAAATTAAAGTAACAGAAGACCCAAATCGTTTGATTGATCTAATAAAATATTACCAGGAATTCGTACTAGGAGTCCAATTAATTGAGAATTATGTGACTCCTTTAATTGTGACTCCATTTCCCAGTCTTCTTCGAATCTCTATCGTCTTGTCCACTGTTGTTCTCATCAGGGGACGAAAAACTTTGAATGGGGATTTTGAAAATATTTTATCGAAATTATGTTTAGGTTCTATATCGCCAGCACTTACTTTATTTGCTTTCACGACCATCCGTGGATATGAATCCATTTTGAATTGTACACAAAATAGTTTGAAGGAAATGAAATTTAAAATTAGGGGGAAAACTAGAGGCGTTCAAAGGAATTTGTACAGTCGGGTCATTAAGTCTTATAGACCAATCAGAATGACTGTTGGGTTTTGTTCTAAACTTGAAGATCATTTCTCATTAGACTTTTTGAAATCTCTTGTAGATAATACTGTCACCTTACTCATCATACTTTAAAAGGCTCAATTGTTAGCAATTCACTTGAGTGAATAAAATAAATACATAAGGGCTCATTCGCATATTACGTTATCCTGAAAGCCCTAAATTTTAGACCCCCCTCCCACACTGTATGCGGTAAATCATCCAAAATATGTGGATTTAATCATTTCTCAAACACCTCCCCCACCCCATCCCCATACTTGGTGACGTAATACTCGAATGATCCCTAAACTTAAATAAGCTTAAATAATCGCTCCACTTTCCAGCAGGACAATAAATATACAAAACTATACTGTATTGTAATTAGATCAACAATAAATATAAGAAACAAGAAATATTTGTGAAAAAGTAGCCTCGTGTGAACAATTGAACTATGACTATGTATATAGATGTGAATTTGATTTTTTATTATTTGTTAAACTTCACTCTGCAAATGAGATGGAACTTCCATCATGGAAGTAATGATTCTCAGGAGTTGGATTTTGACTCAAACCGAAGGATATGAGTTGACATTTCTAACCGACTCAAAACAACTCAAACTGAAAATGACTCACAACTCATGAATCAAACCGAAATACATACATATGTACATGTTGTTATTAATGACTTGGAATACTTACAATTTGTGTATCACATTTAATTTTTGATGAGCTTCATTAAAGTCGAATATACATCAACATATTTATTTATGTCTTTTTATTAACGTGTTGAGAACAAGACACCTCAAGGCCGGTATTTCTTGTGAACACGGACGATTTACAAATGATTGAAATGTAGTTTTAAAAAAAGAAAAAAAAATATATGGGGAAACAATTAAAACAATCATCCGATAGCGTATTTCCAAACCCTACCCTATTTCGGGACTTTTCTAAGAAACCTAAGAAACTGCAAAATGGCGGTTACTTATGTTCAGTTAGGTTAGGTTAGAAAACCTGAAAAAAACTGATGGTGCCAAAATAGGGTAGGGTTTGGAAATACGCCTCCCGATATCCGGAATCCCCTGATGGGTGTCTTTGTTCATGTACGGGTTTATCAAAACACCAGACTCGTGTACAGCCTTAGTTTGAATTAACATAAAGATCCCGATTGATCCCTGACGGAATTTTGAATTGAGTTGTTTGAAACTCTGATATCAGCATCAGTTGAAAAAGATTTCAAAGCTTTTCTGAATCAAAAGACAGAGAAACCTTTGAGTTCGTAATTATAATCATAATTTTATGCTTTGACAATTCCAGTAATTTATTAAGTTTTCATTTCTTGCCTAATTTTGATCCCTGTTGATCTCTCTGAAATCTGACTTTTACTTGGGGCAAAATTAGATTCATCACTCTAATTGTGGCTCAAGAAATGAAGAGTCACTCAATAACCAAACTCAGACCATAAATGAAAAACTTTATATATTTAATTACAGATCAAGAATTATAAAACCATTGACTACCGAGCCAATATTCAATATTGGAAGGTGGAAGAGAATATAAATAAAACAAATTACAATATTTTTCCAATGAAACTTCTGGGTACCTACTCAATTTATTTTACAAATCATCAAAGTAAATTGAGTCTTAGTGATGCTCAAGAAGATGGTAAACAATATTTCTAATTCATTGTTAGAAAATATTGAGTAGTTTGTTCTGTGGAGCTCTTTGAAAAGTTTGACCTGTCACAGAGGTCATGGAACTAAAGATAATGATTAAATAAATTAGAAACATTGTTCAGCATCTCTTTGAGCATCATTCTGATTTTTTTCAGAATTTTAGGATGTCAGGGTACACCACACCATGTCCTTTTACAGACCTTCTAATTGTGACCAAACTGGAGGTCATTAAAATTTTCTGATGGCATCCCCATACGCAGCAGGTCAAAATGTATCAGTTTGGTACATAAAAGCAGTAATTATTAATTGTAATTTGAAATTAGACAAGGAAAAATAATTTTAAATGAAACTGAGCCCTCAAAGTGAGTGTGAGCTCCGAAGTGAGTTTGAACGACAAAGTGAGTGTGAGCCGAGGTTCAGTCGCTATAGGAAGTGAACCGGAGAAGTGAGTGTGAGCCTGAGCCTAAGCTGAGTCGCGTACTAGAATTCCACCCTTTCAATGAAATGGGAAAAATGGATTAGTCAAACTTGAGCTATGATTGTCATATATTGTGTAATTTGATGGACGGGGAGTGTGTGTTCGTCATTAAAGAAAATCAACTCAGTTTCTTTCCCACTCCTGAATTTACATCCATCCGCATGACATTTGAATGATTTCCAACGCTTTTATTTATTCTCCCTCCGAGCATTTGAATTTGTAGAAATGAACTCTTCAAGTTGATGAGTCCTCATGTGTTTATTCAGGTGGCCACTGGTAACCGAGGAATAGTCACAAAATTCACATTGAAATTTTCTGTCTCCTGTGTGTATTCGATCAATGTGGACCTTCAAGTTGTACGAGGTGGTTGTTTTGTGTGGGCAGTGGGGACAATTGGAGGGCTTCTCCCCCGTGTGGGTCCTCAAGTGATCCTTCAAGCATCAAGTGACCTAGTTCGATGAATTTGTAAGGGCAGAGAGGGCATTTGTGGTTCTTGATCTTCTCTTTCTCTTCCCAACTTAAATGCACTCTCAAATGATCATTTAAATCTCTTTGTGTTTTGCCTGCATAATGACACTCCCCACATTTAAATGGTCGATAATCAAAATGCAGATGAGCAATGTGCTTTTTTAAATCTCCATTGTAGTTGGTTGTATATGCGCAATGGGGGCAGGCGATTGTTTTCATCCCCAAATGAATCCTCTTGTGTGTTTGCAGAGTGGACTTTTTGGTGAATTTTTTGTTGCATTTAGGACACTCGAATCTCTTCTCTTTGGTGTGGACCACCTGATGCTGTTTTAAATCGGAACTCGATTTGAATAACTTTTGGCATTGAGGATGGTGACATTTGAAAGGTCTTTCCCCCGTGTGGGTTCGAATGTGAACGTTGAGACTGGATTTGTAATTTGTTTTATACTCACAGAAAGAACATGAAAATAATTTTGGATCCATTAAGCCACTCTCCGTCTGTAATAAAATTATATAAAACTTCCAATTACTCTCGATTCTTGATGAAAAGTTGATCTTTCAATTTCAAATAAATTAGTTGGTCCATTAACATCAAGTGTATTTAATTAATGGAAGAACGCAATCTCCAATTTTTAGATAATTTTTGCCATGGTTTTGGACAATTTTTCAAAATTCTCAAAAAGTATGGCCGCGATTTCCCCCGCGTTGCAAATATCATATTTTAAATGCAAATTTGAATTCTCTTCAAGATTTAATGGGTCCGGAGCATGGTCGAGATTGCCGTCATATTTATTTTTGGTCTAATAAATTATACAATGGGGACCTTTCTCATAATTTTTTTTTCAATTAAATTTACCTTGAAATTCGAATGAATTAATTTCCTTGGACTTTCCAATCTCGTTCTTGTTTGATGATGTAGGAAACTTGAAATTGTTCAAACAGTTTGACTGAGGGCTGTGACTTGCTGAGATTGAAATGAGGGTTTAACAATTTGATTATTCTTCAATTTTGAAAGGCATTCGGACAGTTGAATTTATTATCTGGGAAAATTCAATGTCGTTTGTTAATTGGAGTGTTAAATTTCAATGCGTTTCCCTCCAGCGAGTTGACTGGCAGAGCAAAGGAAAGAGTTGTGGAGTGAAGGGAAGGAGTGAACTGGAATAAACTTTGAGGGTACAATTTTCATTCCCTTCAAGATATGTGTGAGGTTCACGAAGGAAGGTCCATCACGTTCTATAGTTAGGCAACTTTAAGGCTCCTGCTGGGCAGAACAGAGTTCATTTCGACCGGCTTGTGGATTTACACAAAATCCATTTGAGCGAGACAGAGAATGAAAGACAAAGAACAGTATTCTTTTTATTGTGTTTATGTTTAAAGAGTTTTAAAAACTTAGAAATGAGGAAAGTTCAAACAAAATTGATGACTCATCAATGATGAGTACAAAAAGTTTCAGACAAGTTGTTTGAGACAACACCGTCTTTGTTGATGAACAATTCATTTGACTCCCTTCTGTGTGAATTTGATTCAGGAGGTTCCTTTATTCTTTAGGAGTGCCCAAACTGTTTCCGCTCATCAATCTGGTGAACTCCAGAGGTCAAACGAGACAAACCCCAGAAAAGTGCCTTTACAAACATTGTCCAGACAGGTCTAGAGAAGCTCTGTGCCAAATTTCAGGTCAATCGAACGAACAGTGAAATGGCCATGTTAAGCCTCCCATGTCCTTTAAATTCTAAATCGAATTATTTCTTCATGTCTCGTTTTCCTGTACAGAAACAGAAATACATGAAATTTAATTTATGGCAAACTGGATTTTTCAAAATCATGTTTACAAATTCGTTACAAAACCAAACCAAGTTAATACAATGAGGAAAATTGTATTTCATTCAATTAAATTACATGAGACATGTCACAATCAATTTCAATTCTGTTTTTTTGATTTGTTGAAAAAATTGTTTTTAAATCAATAACATTTTAAATGTAGAAAAATTTTGAAATTCATTTGACGAGCAAATTCGATTTTCAATTGTAGAGTAAATGGTAAAACTCTTTGTGAATTTCTTTAGAAATTGCTTTTTAAAACTAAAATGGCATTCACGTAACCGCATCCAAAACCTGATTAATTCTCTTAAGCAAATTGTCTTGATCGTGGGCCAATAGCCACAACTTCAGCTGACTCATATCAAGTTCAGCGTCAGGTACAAACTTATTTTACAGTCCAAACATTTTTCCATCTGATCAAGTGATCAATGTACAATTAAATATTTGCAATCTTCGATTAACATTAGAATACAAGGACAAAATTACTTTAAAAGATTAATTTGTACATAAATACGAATATTTTTTTCAATGTTCCCGAAACCTCTGACCAAATCAATCGTAAATTCAACTGGATGTTCTCCACCAACCTGACATGTTGCGCCCAGAGCTCATGGAGAATTCTCCACTCAGGCCATTATAAAAATGTCTAAATTGAAATGTCTACTTGAATTCTAAATCGATTCATTTCCTCTGGTCTCATTTTTATGTACAGAAACGGAAATTCTTGAAATTACTTCAATATTTAAGTATGAGAATGTGAAGATTCAGAGCAACTTGGATTTTTCAAAAATCGTTTTTAAACATTCCTTAGAAAACCAAATCAAGTTAATATGAGGAAACTTCGAATATTCTATTTTCTATTTCTAGTAAAACAGAATATTCAGAATACAATCAATTTCCATTTTCCCTTTTGACTTGACGTGAATTTTGAAATCCATTTGAATGCCAATTCGATTTCTAGTTGTCGATTAAAAAATCTTTGCGAATTTCATTACAAAAAGCATTTTTTTAAAAACTAGATTTAACGTTAGAGTGGCCTTCACATAACCGCACCCAGTACCATCATCTTCACTTGGAAAAGGGATGTAATCTCAGACTGAGACAGAGAACAACTTGTTAAATTCCATCATGAAAGTCATTCGAACTATTCGAGAATACCTCACAAAATTTTCAAGAAATATCTCCAACCGGATCAACAGATTATTGTTCCTCATTCACCATCAATTTGATTTACTGAAAAGTTTTAAAGATCCTGAAAAATGTTTGATTGAACTTCTCCAATTAAATTTGATTCTATCTGAGAAAGTGAAATGTATGCCTTGGATGTATATCAAACAACCAAATCGAATAGGTGAATATCGAATAAAAAAAATGGATTTCAAAGGTCAAGTGATTTGGGTATTTCAGTCGTTTGTCGTCTACTTTCGTTTATTTCTAAACTTTCTACAAGTCTTTTCATGGGGATTCAAGATGATGGTGAATGAGGATGAGGATGGAATGATGAATGAGATACCACTTGAGTTTATTGTGGCATGTCCATTATTTGTAGTAGAGTTTTTGATATTCCTCGATATTTGCCTGAATGGACTCGAAGCCGCACCAAATTATTTTAATCAATTTTCATTCTTGGATACAAAATTTGCTGGTTAGTTTCTTGATTTCTAAACACTCAATTGTCAATTGAAGCTTCATGATTGATTTGGATAAAATGTTGAAACTCAAAAAATTCTTGTTTAATTTAAATTTAGAAAAATTTCTTGGGAACCCAAAGACAACATCAGCCATTAATCGGGTGCCTCTATTGAGAAACGTCCTCTTTATTTTCTTCTTTTATGATGCATTATGTGCTATGGTGATGTGGTTACTTTTAATTTTGTATGAGATTCTCCACCCAAATCACATTTTGGGTTTACCATACTGGATTTGTGGTTCATCAAAATGTTCTATTTGGATTAATTGGATTTGCATCATCATTGATATGTTCATTTTGGGATTCTACATACCCAGAATTTTGGCATACCTCCTTGTAATAGCATATCCTGGAATGGCTTTTTATGCTATTGCCATTGTCATGAAGTAAGAACAGTTTATTTAAATTAACCTATTTTCTGTGCCCAATTTTAAATACAACATTGGTCATCGTATAAGAAATGTTGGCCCAATTTGCTCTTTGTTTTTGGTGATTTCAGGTTGGAAATTAAAGTAACGGAAGATCCAAATCGTTTGATTGATCTAACAAAATTTTATCAGGAATTCGTACTAGGAGTGAAGTTAATTGAGGATTATGTGACTCCTTTAATTATAGCTCCATTTCCAAGTCTCCTTCGAATCTCTATCATCTTATCGACTGTTGTCCTCATCAGGGGAGGAAACACTTTGAATGGAGATTTTGAAAATATTTTATCGAAATTATGTTTAGGTTCTATATCGCCAGCACTTACTTTATTTGCTTTCACGACCATCCGTGGATATGAATCCATTTTGAATTGTACACAAAATAGTTTGAAGGAAATGAAATTTAAAATTAGGGGGAAAACTAGAGGCGTTGAAAGAAATTTGTACAGTCTGGTCATTAAGTCTTATAGACCAATCAGAATGAATGTAGGGTTTTGTTCTAAACTTGAAGATAATTTCTCATTGGACTTTTTGGAATCTCTTTTAGATAATACTGTCACCTTACTCATCATATTTTAAAAGGTTCAACTGTCAGCAAGTCATTTGAGTGAATAAAATAAACATATAAACTTAAATAAATGTCGGTCTACTTTGCTAGGAGGGCAATAAATATACAAAACTACAAACGTTAATTACCTAAAAGTATTTAGAAGCTTGTAATTAGATCAACAATAAAATAGGTGATACCAGATTCCCTTTTTGCCGAAGAATACATACAGAAAACAAGAAATATATATGGAAAAAAAGTAGCCTCGTGTGAACAATTGAACCATGATCATATAACTGTGAACTTGATTTATTCATTATTTGTTAAAATTCACTTTGTAAATAAAATGAAAGAGTGTGACAGCAAATTATTCCAGCAAGAAAGCTTTTTCTTAATTCTAATGCTGCCCGTTCCCATGGATTTTACGAGCGCGTAGAAAAAAAATTCAAATTAATAAATTTTCAAAGGTCAAAATCGAAGTCAATCGGAGTCTTCTGCCTTACATTTTGTGATTTTTGGAATTACTGAATGCGATTGTCTATAGTTTAGGTCAACATGTTCAATGGTTCCTCGCTCAGTTTTTTCTAAGGCTTCTCGCGGATCGGATTTTCATCCGATCCGATCCGACAGCCATCGGATAGACTTTTTATCCGATCCGACGGATCGGATAGACTTTTTATCCGATCCGACGGATCGGATTGACGGATGATCCGACTTTTAAGTCCAGTCAATCGAGGTCTTGGATTCAGATTAACTCTAGTTGAAAATACTCATATTTACTATTATCTTGACTGTGCAATATTATCAAAGCACTACTTCAATCATTAAAGCCAAGAAGTTATCGAAACCACGCGCTCGATGCAAGTATGACGCGATGATCCGATTCTATCTGATGAATTCGTCGGATGGTCGGATGAATCCGATCCATTGAGAAGCCTTAGTTTTTTCTATAAAACTATAATATGTACAATTTTGTAACAACTTTGTAACTAAAGATATGCAAATCATAAAGTGGACATAGATCTTCAGTAAATCATCAACATCAACATATTTAACATGAATCGCATTTACAACAAAAGAATTCATGAACTACAATTACGGATCAATCATGAAACTTGTGAATGACCAACAAGTAAAACGATGGGTACATTTAAGACTAATATTTAGTTTTCGGTGATAACTGACAAATTTGCTTGTTAATGGTCAAACAAAAATGTTCTTATCGTATTTTATTCTACATACTAGAACCCGGACAGCTTATACAAGTTGGACAACCTCTAACAGAGTTCAGAGTTTTAGCACCATTTTATCTAGTGCTTGCTTTCTAAGTATAAGTGGGTTCTCCGGGAGAACTTCTGTCTAATGTAAGTTTTCTTAAAGCCCAACGCTGAAATGTTAGAATCCCGAGAATTTTATTAGCATAAATACGGTACTTGTATCATGAGAATGAAGGAAGTCTACGTTAACCTAGTAGTTCCTATTGGAACAGCTATTAAATAATAAATTTATCATTTTCTACCCATTCGTCTTGTTTTCCATTTCGAATCACTGTGAGGCGTCCAAGTCAAACAAAACCAATTGAACGAAGGGTCAATTTCAATTACCCCTGGAGATCAATGGAGGTAATCACTCGAAAAGTCAGAGCATCTTTTAAGACAAAATGACAACGTATGTACAAAAGTTCATAAAGGGCAAATTTTTTAATGAGAAACGGCGTACTTCAAAATTTCTTTGCTCAAAATGTTTTTTAAATGAAAATGAAAAAGGGCATATTTGTTTTTAAAAAATGTTGCTGACCTTTATTCTGATTTCGTAAAATGCACAAATTAGTGAGCAAAAGGGATTTAATGAAGAAATTAGTGAAAATACTGGGTGCAATTTAGTAGGGCTACGTACACAGAAAAAGGGAAACGTACAACTAAATTGTACACAGCTAAGCCTTAAAAGAGGCCCTGCGAAAAGTGGTGGATAGGTCGAGAATTGTTTGGTATCTAGCGGATTTTTTATAAACAACATGGTATGTAGAAAATTCGATAGATGGCGCTCTCACTTCTGGCCTTCCTGTATCAAACGCTAGAGGATACTCAAAGCACTTACAGCTATCGACCCTGTAGTTCACATAGAAATCCTCTTGATGGCAGCACCGTTCCACATGGAAAGTCGGTAGTTCCAACATTCTCCAGTAGGTGATGCTCTGATATTTGTCTGGAATAACAATATTTCTGAAAAATAAACTCATACGAACAATTGAACAATGACCATAAAACTGTTAACTTGATATCTTTATTAATTTTTGAAGTTCACTCCCATAAATTACATGACAAATTGTGAGAGCAAATTATTCTACCAAGAAAGCAAAATATTAGAAATTTGAATGGTGCCCACTCGCAAGGATTTTGCTTTTTTCGTTGTCGAACTGAAATAAATTAGGAATGGTTTGAGACCAAATGTACTTACATGAGAGGAGTATCCTGTAACATCCTCAAGAAAATTATTTGAAGACTCCCAGGTTCATGGGGATTATCAGGACCGAATCTTGATATCTTTTTGGAATCTTTGAGATTATTTCGATCATATGAGATTTATGATTATTGGATTAAAATTGATCTTGAATTTAAGCAGAAAATTGAACGTGGGAGAGACGAAACGTCATCTGGACAAGATTTTTTGGGGAACAATTGAGAAGGAATGATCAAGTAGAGAGACATCACAGAAGGATTACAAAGTTAGAAAATTCAGTGACAAGATCCGCATTCTTTTTCATGAGTTGCCTCATGGGATAGATATTTACTGAGTTTGGGTGGAAATATTTGAAGTTTTACGCTTTGAAGACTTTTTGGTTATTATCTATCACAGTGATAGGATTTTGTTTTAGGGTAATAGATATAATTTATTTGGACAACAATTTTATGATCGTCAAAAGATGCCATTTTAAGTATTACAAATTCCCCGAATAATATTAAAACAATAAAAATGTCTGCAATACACTAAAATCTGTACCAGTCTTGAACAAAGGGCTTATCTGAAAGGACTTCAGAGTGAAGGTTCACATTTGTTTGTAGCTTACAATGAAATTGACTGTGTTGGTGGTGACAATCGAAATGAGTGTGAGAATAAGTTTCTTATCCACAAAAAAGAAATTTCCTACATTGACCCTGAATGCTTGACAACATTTTTGAAATTTCCGAAACCAGAGAGGATGTTGACGAATTCTCCAAGACTTAATCACCTCAACTGATTCAACATTAATTTGAGCATATTCATCGAACCATTGGACTAGAAAGTACGTTGCAGCAATCCCTAAAGAAATCAGTAGCGGATGTTGGTACAAGACCCCCATACTTAAGTTTCCAATTGCAGCCGTGATCGCAAGGAGTTCAAATCCAATTGGAAAAAATCCATAGCTTGAATTGAAATGATGTTGAAGTACCATGAACTCATGATAGAGGTCAAATAGAATCTTGGATGACCAACCCAAATTTCTCCCGTCAATTTCAGTCATCCTGTAGCACATAAATTCGTAATCATAACTGTGTACAATTGAATTTAAATTCCACATACGAGTTAAATGATAATCAACTCACTTTGTTCGACTCATAATTTCAAGGACCGCATCGACGTACAGATAAGTCGAAACTCCTTGAAATAAAGCAAAGTAGCCTAAAAATCCTGTAATATACAGATGGACTAACCCAACCGGAAATTTTATTGTCAATGGGAGGTGCCAAGGATCTGATGAGAGGGATGTTAATATCTCCAATGAATTTGGAGCCACAAAGACTCGAAGGGCACGCGCCAGTGCCATTACAATCATCATGATCATGAGCATTCTAAAATGTCGAGCAGCTTTTTTGTTGGTAAATTGACTGGAAGTGGTATCATCCCTGAATTTATCTACCAAAATAAAATTGATTAAAATATCATCTAATTTGAAAATAAGTTGGACTTACAATTCCATATTGTGCAGGTGTCTAAAATGGCGTTGATGACTTTATGCTGATTTCCATAGCCCTTGGTGGTGATCCAAGGATTGATATTAAGGCACATGTGTAACATGAAAATGTAAAAGGATTTGAATTTTTTGATTGGACTCGCATCTTCCATGTGGAGTATCTGGATTAGGCGAACAGCAAGAAAAATTTCGAAGAGTAAAATGATTATAAGGGACATCCACAATTGATACAAGTAACGTTTGGAAGTGTTGAAATGAATTCTTTTGTCCTTTCCAAAGAAATAGGGGACCCAACCCACATGGTGACCAAAGTTGACCACTCGTCCAAATACTTTTAGGCCTTCACCAGTTGACATTTTGAATTCTCCAAATCCAAATGCTGTGGGTAGACCAACCTGAAACTTATTAACAATTCCATTAATAAATAAATTGAAAATACTTTTCTGGGGTACCAGGATGGAACAGCCAAAATCCCTTCCGAAAGGATTTTTTTTGAGTTAATATTATTGCGTCAATAAAAATGTTTAAGTCGTCGTCAGTAAATTTCCGTCAGTAAAAAAAATACAAACCACAGTAATTGAACATGTGGTGGTTTGTTTGATCCAAGTAGCGAGCGAAGTTAGAGAATTCCGAAAAAAATGACGTCACCTACCAAAATTTTGTATGTACTATGAAGTTGACAAGAAAGCCGCTGGATGTCAGCACTGTTTCCCTCAGTAAGTCAATGGTTCCGACATCTTCCGGTAGGTGACGCAGTGATTCATTCTTAATTTTTCACTGACGATTTAATCATTTTAAATGACGAAATAATTTTAATCCTTTTTGTAAATCGGTAAGGGAATTCGAGTCCCTTAAAGGGACTCGGAGACAAAGGCTCATCTTGGACTGAGATCAAGTTGGCTATATCTTGCTACATTAGGAGCAGTAGAGCTGGATAATTGCCTGTTGATGTATTCACTGGATCAAGTATTAATGCAAAGCAAATAATAAATGATTACTGAATTGTTTAAAGTCATACGAAAAAGAATTATTTATATAAATATATCTTAGTTTTGTGAAAATAAATTGTGGTACCGGTAAAAATATTGACAGTTCTGTTAATTATTTTGCTTGCAAGAAGGACATGGCCAGATGAATATAGAAAATATGGTTGCATCTGTAAACAGTATGTTTGACGCCTTAATAAATATGTCTTGTAATTCCACACTTGATTTTATAATTTTCATGGACGTGGATTTAATTTTTTTACTTTCTTCCACTTTCTGCCGTTTCTGCCACCAAATGCTGAATGGCAATTGTCACTTTCTGCAGGCCCTCAAACACTGTCCATTCTAAGCTACAAAAATTAGTACTAAACAGGTAGTACATTCCAAAGTGTAATTCCGAAACACTAACCGTCATTTTGCAAGAAATATTTTTTTGAACTTTTTAAAAATATTTCTCACTCTGATGGAATGTGACTGGCAATTCCTAAACTAAATTAAGAAATTAAAATCCATATTTCTGGCAACCCTTACTGGAGTCGTTTAACAGGTTCCTGCAGGAATTTCTCTGCAGGATTCTGTTGAGCCTGTGCAGGAAATTGGCCTATTTCCTGCAGAAAATTTTCTGCAGGAAATAGGCCAATTCCAGGCACAGAAAAAGGGAATAATTCCCAACAGAATCCTGTTCAACTTTCCAGTACGGGAAAGTATTTAAGTGTCAGGAATATTTTTTGTCCAATAGTTTGCCTACCGATTAGATTAATAATTCGTCCTACATTTTTGAAATTACAACCGAGAAAATGTAAATTATGTAAAAATTACTTACTTGTGTTTTCAAATGATTAATGAATCGTCACAGATGAAATTTTCTAAATTCAAATGTGATACAACTGAAACATCTACAGTTTACAAAATCTTACTGATCAAATTAAATTCTAAAAAAATCATATTGTTCAATTTTTACAAAATATTTTGATAAAAATATGCCGGCTCGTTGAATCCCAGTTACTTACAATGACTTTTGGTTATTTAAATTTTATTGTTCAAAAAAAATCAGTGAATTTTTTAGCACTAAAATATAAAATTGATTGTCCCTTTTCTCAAGTTTTTATTTGAGAAATAAATTCTCTCACTTTTTATTTGTGGTTCCTGTACGAAATTTAAAACAACATTTTTTGCTTGTGAAGAATTTTGAGAATTATGTACAAAAGTCACACTCAAATAATTCTTTTAAAAGACTGAAATATGGATTTAGGTTTTCCGTTCTAATTATTATTTCCTTCAATGCGGAAGAATATGTCAACTTGTCAACGAGCTTTATGCTTTCTGAATATTATTTAATCTAATTAATTAATTAGGACTCCAAATGTGTCAAAATAGAACATACAACATTTCATGAGTCCCAAAATGTAATTAATCCTCACTTAATAATTCATGTACTGAATATTCCCTGAAATCAATAAAATTGGGTGTTTGTTCAAAATTTTAAAATTTCCAACCGATATAATGTAAAATGTTCAAAAATTCGTTATTTGTATTTTCAAGTGATAAGTGGACCATGGCAAATCGAAATCTTTCAAGTGAATCATTTCATGATATATCACCGAAATATCTAAAGTTTGAAAAAAACGTAATGATCAAATTAATTGTTGGAAAAATTTTATACTATTGAATTGTTACAAAATATTTTGATTAAAGAATGTTCACCCGCGTATGTACAAACAGTTATAGGATTTTTCAATGAGAATTTTGTTTCGTATTGAGGATAGAAATTGAGCTCAAATTACGTACAAAGTGATTCTAGAAACTTTGTACGCCATTGAAAATGTTCATTTGACACCTCATTTTGCAGCGATGGTCACGTTTTAGTACAATGTGATCATCGTTACATCGGTTGTAGCCTCAAGAATCAAAAATGGTTGCAGGTTTGTGGTTCTAACAAACCGACGCGTCACGCACAGTGCCCGATTCAAGAAAAAAGGATACTCGTGTTAAATGTGACATTTTGAGAGGATGGTCCTACTGACTTTTATTTTCACATTTAGACTCGTCGGTCAATTGAGGATCTTGAGAAATGAAAATGATTTCAATCTGACGCATAAATTATGGAAAACAGCCACAAGATAATCAAATTCTCACTCAAGTTCATGTAAAAATTCAAACTTTAAAATTCAAATTCTTGGAAAAGCGCAAATATGCGCAGTCAATGTTGATGTGGAAAATTACAGGAGAGTTTGGTCTACAGTCGGATGTTCTAACTTCCCCGGCATCAGCCGGCATTTACTTGCTGTATGATTTGACAGTTTCGCCGTTCACTCTAATCCATTTTCAAAACTTGTCTCGATTTTCCAGCTAACAAGGAATTGTTTTCAAGTTTTAATATTTCACAGAAATATGGTTCATGGGGAGTAGTTCACGACTAGTAATAAAAAATACGACATCGGAGGAATTGTGATTTCACCAAAATTATCGTTTTTCTGGAATCGGGCACAGTGTGCGTCGGTTGACTCGTCAAATTAGAGATGAGTTAATCTTCCCAAAGAGTAGAGCCTTAATAGAAACCTTTTGCTTAAACATTTAATTTAAAAATTAATTGTAATTCAGTCATCTAACTCTTCAGCTTTCAAATCATTTTTGTGTTTGTTAGTCGGATTCAGATTTTCTGACTGAATTCATTTCATCGATAAGAAAATATGTTGTATTTTTAATTTTTTTTAAACAGTTTTTTAAGTGTAGACTAGAAATGTTGGAATAATGATGATTGATGACGATGATAATGGTAATTACAACGTTCACTCCATCTAAAGTTGAGGCAACAGTTGTAAAATTTGTATTTGGGTCCCAAATTTTGGGATATAAAGCACAAATCGAAGATTTATTTATAACTTGGCTGGCCTGATGCCCAAATGAAGTCTGGAACTGGTTCACCATTTTCTACAGACTTCCAACCTTTACCATCTATACTGTTAGCTCCGACTTGCCAGCAGGTCAATAAATACATATAAAAAAAACTACATGCTTTCAAATACTTTTAAGTACAAAAACTTGGAATTAAGATCAACAATAAAAGAAGATGATACCAGAATCCTTTTTTGCCGAAAAATGGCTGTTAATTTTCATGCCAAACAAAATTTGTTTTATTGGCAAACAAATTTTTCGTCAACAAAAATTATTTTTTATGTGCAAACAAATTTTAGTTTTTCTTAACGAAAATCAATCTAATTCCTTATGAGCCGTAAGTGTTTTCGGAGTTCTCTAACCTCGCTCGCTTCGCTCGCTACTTCAATCAACCAAACTCAACAAGGTGCATGTACTCTAAAGAAAAATTTGTTTACCATAAAAAATAATTTTGTTTGCCAGAAAAATAATATTTCTTAGACAATTTTGAGTTATTTTATTTTATTGACTAAGATTTCCGTCCATATTGTCACTGTCAGCCAATTCTACGTTTCCTGTACATTTTCGTAATTCATAAATTTTATGATATAAAATGTCAAACCAATACATTATAGGTGACCTTTTCAAAACTGGCTAACCTGTAATAAAATAATAGGTTATACTTTTTCTAGGAAATAAAAGTACACGTTTTGGAAATGAAAAAATGTTGTTTATTTTTAAAACGAGTACTTTTATTTCCTAAAAAATGATTAACCCTAAAATAATTTATAAACGTGTTCTTTTATTTGGCGCAACCTTGCAATTATCTGAAATAATTTTTCAAACGTGTCGACTCAAATTTGACACGTTCAATTTAAATTGAAATTGGCTCAATTACTTGAGCGAAACCAAACTGAAATTGTATGACAATCTGAATTGAGAAAAAATTCGAGTATTTCATAGCAGGAACGTGACAAGTCCATGAAATAGTCAAAAATGTTTGTAAGCTTATCGGTACCATTGACAGACCAATTATAGCAGCCAAGTTGGTTTTGAACTATTGATTATAAGAAAAATTGAAAATCAACAAATTATTTAAAACGGTTCCGCTTCAAAATTGACAAAAAAATATTTCCGGGAAATGTTTAAAGTATTCTACCATTATGACCAAAGTTAAAAGACTGTCCTTTTGCTTGAAAACCTTTTAGCAATTTTTACGAACGTTCATTTTGATTTGGAAGCCTTATCGTGAGCACAAGAAACTTGGGATTTTTCTACGACTCATTTGGTTGTGACTAAAATTTGACATTCACTTTTATTCACTCTGTCAATAATAGCCGAGGAATCAAAAGGAAATATTGGTTGTATCATCTTGAATACTCGTCTTGCTAACGACTTTCAATAATCAGATTGACCCCCACATTTTAATTGTTTTTAGTAAAGCCAAGTCAACATTATTTAAACTGAGCATCAACGGCTCAACTTTTCAGGAGCGAATCTGTTTATTCTTCAATTTTACAATTTTGGTGTTCAATTTTCACGGGTAGCCTTCAATCTAAATAAAAAAATTTCTTGTACTTCTAAAATAAATGATTTGAATTGAATAGTCAAGATTATCATGACAATTGGCAAGGATATCCAGTTTTAGTTTTGCAAAGATATTTTCAACCTGGACACGAATCCCAGTAGCTATTAGGATTGTGTTAGGAAAATGGTAAAATGCAGTTACAGTTCTTATAATTTGGTTCAGGTGGAGCTTTGTAAAATCTTTCAGTTTGGATTCAACTTCAAAATTTTCCCTTTCTATTGGAACAATAACAAATACAAATTCCAAAGTTCTCTAACTCCAACTCAAATCCTCTTGTTCTTCTGTAATCATCTCATATGGCTATGGGAATGGTTTTACACGTCCACTTCATTCCTTCAAGAAATAATCTTGGAGAATGAACAACATGACCCAGGAAACTTGACTCTTCATTTAACATACGCTCTTGCGTATACTCATGCTCTCATCATCATCATCTTCATCATAACCCACAGACATCAATTGACCTACTTTTTGAATCAATGGCTCCATCTCAATGCAGTCATTTGCGGTAAGAAACTTATTTCAGGTAGTAGCCGAACCATCATGACTTTTCATGGTTGCTCCAACAGCACAGCTGAGAGGTACCCTCTACACGAAAATTATAATTTACCTCCTCGCTACTGCC
The DNA here is from genome assembly GCA_034694425.1 of Arrhopalites sp. Gr-Col-00791. Taxonomy (NCBI): domain Eukaryota; kingdom Metazoa; phylum Arthropoda; class Collembola; order Symphypleona; family Arrhopalitidae; genus Arrhopalites; species Arrhopalites sp. Gr-Col-00791. The sequence goes on from JAQHQX010000137.1 coordinate 17,699, forward strand.
CATACTTTTTATTTAATTGCGTATTTGTAACTTCCGATTTAAACTGTAAATGGGAGGACAATTCATTTCTCACTTTTGAAATCGGACCTTAAGATACAAAAAAACGTGGTCTTGGACTTTTTGACATACAGTCCTATCCGGAAATTACGACCACCATGCATTTTCGCGATAACTTTTGACCTCGTTGACATACAACTACGAAATTTGGGCACAAAATGTGTCTCACTACTGCCGACACTGGTAAGTTGCATAATTGATGATCAGTTGTCATATCGGGCGGTTTTTTCAAAAAATCGTTTTTGGTCTGGTCCACGAAATTACGACCACTTGGTTCTCAGGCGGTTT